>JABUQX010134423.1:22500-25876 GCA_015478945.1 Trachelipus rathkii | reverse complement strand
ACTGAAATTGGTTACAGTATATATAGCAAGGAACTCCTTGCCTTGGTTAAAACAATTAAGAAATTTACCCACATAGTAGAAGCAAGGAAGGTAGATGTGTTTTGTGACAATCTTTCAGTCACACAGTCACTTAAAAAAGAGACTGATGCTAATCACTTTGCTAGCAAGGGAGCAGCGATACCTAACTTTCTTGTCAGAGTATGATTTGACTGTACATCATATTAAATCTGAAGAAAATATTCTTGCAGATTTCCTGAGTAGAAATCCAGCTCAGAGAACCACTGAATGGCCATCAAATTTGCCCACTCCTTCCACTTCTGCGGAAAAAGTAGACATAGATTCAGCAACAAGCTCTTCTCTTCAAATTGGAGATCAGATGCCTGAAGAAGAAGTCATTCCAGAAGTATCCTGTGATGAAGTCTTGGTGTCACCAGATTTTCTACCCCAGCAGAATTCTTCAACAGAGGATGACGGTTATGCTCTTGCATCAATTTTCAATATTTCCGCCAATGATGTATTAAGCTTTTTCAGTGTAAGATTGACTACCAAGAACTGCAAGCAGCACAAGAAACTGATGTACAACTTCAGAAATATTTAAATAACCAAGAAAATACGGGTCTTAAGCTTACAAAAAGACTCTATTATTATAGGAATGACTTGGTCTCACTAGTCGTTGATGAATCTATTCCACTTTCACCACGTGTCTTTGTTCCAGATCCTTTATTCTTCTGTTATTTCTTATTCTCACTTTTTAGGGCATTTTGGTGTTAAGAAAACTCTGGCATCCCTTAGAAAGCGCTTTGTATGGAAAAATATGCCAAAGTATGTAAAGCAATTTGTACAAAGTTGTGATGCATGTCAGAGATCTAAATCTTTTCGCAAAATAAGCCCTCCATTTGAATCTTATAGGCCAGTATCGGCCAAATTTCAAGTAGTTCATATTGACATTCTTAAAATGCCTCAATGCAAAAGCTATAAGTACCTTTTAACATTGATTGATAGGTTCTCCCGTTATTTCTTTGCTTTCCCTTTGAAAAACATAGAAACCTCTACCATAGTGGAGGTAATTACTAGAGAATTTCTACCCATAGCTGGAGTGGTAGGAACTTACGTTTCTGATAGAGGAACGCAGTTTACGTCGGACTTATTCAAGAGTGTGTGTGAGGAGTTAGGATCCCGGCATAACTTTACCTCCGCCTATACCCCACAAAGCAATGGCCTCATCGAAAACTCCCATAGAACATTGTTGAGATCTTTGCCAGCCATGCTGTCGGATGAGTTGGAAGATGTGAAGTACTATTGGCTAGATCTTCTCCCCATTGTGCTATTGTGTCTGCGTACTGCCCCATTAAATTCAGAAGGAATCACCCCTGCCATCTTAATGATGGGCCAAAATCCAACTCTCCCTGGAGCATTAATAGATCAGCTGGAGTCCTCCTTCCCCATGTCCATGAAAACTTACACTGAAAAACTAAAATTATTCTTAGGACTCCCTCTGTCTCCAGAATTTACTGCCAAGAACCCCAAAATATATGTGCCAAATAGTCTGCAAGATGCAAAATTTGTATTAGTTAAAAAACAGCAGTATGGCAGAAACAAACTAGAACCCATATATCATGGCCCATATCCCATAGTAAAGTTATCTGGAAATAATGTGTACATAAATAAGAATAATCAAGTACAATGTGAAAACTTAATAAATGTAAAGCCATATTTTATGTTAAATAATGAATGTGAAGAGTTAGATGATTTATAAAAAAAATTCTATTGGTGCTACTAAAGTTTATATATTCTAGTGCCAGTATACTCTTGTGATAAGTGATATAAAGGTGAAACTTTCATGTAACATGTTGATAACTTTTTAGGTATAGTCATTTTGTTAGATTTAAGTTTCTTCTACTACTTGAATTTTCACTTAATCTTCTCTATTCATCTAAAATTAAGTACTTTAGAAGTGGCTGGGTGTTCAGGTGTGAATCTCCAAGTAAACTTGGAAATTCACCCTCCAAAAGTCACCACGTGCAACAAATTGGATTCATTAATAATTTGTTTATAAAATAATTTTGTATATTTGATGTGAATACTTCGTAATAATTACGAATATATGGCGCAGCGAAAATTAGACCATAATTGTAAAGTTGTTAACGTGTAGTGCAAATTGCCCTCACAAAGAAATTGACCATGTTGAACATACTCTCACTCTCTGTTGTTATTCATGTCAGCCCGCGGAAACTAGGGGAAGTAGATAGAATAATTATGACAGGCTGCACGACGTCTTGATAAAGACTTTGTAAATAATTTAATCACTAAATAAAAACTGATACGAAATATCTTTCATTAATAGCATGCGGTTTGAATATAAAATAGGAGAAGAGGAATATAATATGAGAGATAGAGATGTGAAAGAAAATCTATATTTGTTTCGTATATGGGTTAAGGCTTTAGAGAGAACCCTAGAGTAAGTCCTCCATATATATATATATATGAATATATATATATATTATATATATATATAATATATATATATATATATTATTATTATATATATATATATATTTCTCTTCCATCGTCAATGTTTTAAGCGGCTAGCTTAAAAGGAAAAGGAATGAAACCTATATTAAATAATCATATGGCAGATGTGGGAAGGTGACCATAGAACATCCGTGGATTAATCTTTTTTGTTTTCTTCTTGAAACAGAAAAGGTTACTGTTTTAGTTCCTAGAAAACTCAATTCTTTCTCAAATCATTTTTCCACACGAGAATAACATTTACTAGAAAAGAAGAATTTTCAAAATTTCTCCATTTCTATCATTCAAACGAGTTTAGTTTTTTCTTGGAAGATATACTATTTTCTCAAACTCAACATATTTCGATGAGAGAAAGATTTCTGGACCTTCACTAACTCCAATTGTTTAAAGTTCATCTTCAGTATATGTATGGAGAACGCACCAATATCAGAGCCTTACTTGTATTCTATCTAAGATCTTTGAAACCCTTCTCAACTCTCACTTCTTAGACCATCTGGAATCTCATTCCCTTCTTTCCGATCGCCAGTACGGCTTCGCGTCGAGGTCTACTGGCGATATACTTTTCCTATTTAACAGATTTATGGTTTTCCGCCTTAGGAACTATACCGGGGAGACTTTGTGTGTGGCGCTTGACATATTCAAGGCATTTGACCGGGTATGGGAGTAGCACAGACGTCACTGCTCTGCGCCAAGTGCTCCCTCTCTCTCTTTGGGTTTCGTCCTTCTCTTTGCTTGCGAATGCTAGGCTATTTCTATCAAATCAGCTCAATTCGGATGTTTGTTGGATGGGCGACTTCTTCTTCTTTTTTCTGTCAATTAGTGGTGTTCCTCAGGGTTCTGTATTGTC
>JABUQX010134423.1:0-17500 GCA_015478945.1 Trachelipus rathkii | reverse complement strand
CTGAAACTTATATTCCTCTTCGTTCTGACTAAAATCCTTTACAAAAACAAAGTTAGACACAGACAAGCAAGCAAAGCCACGATTTTATTAGGAATTTCCTTTTCTTTCACTATTTCTTTCATTAATTCATTCTTTCTTCACATTTTAACTACAAAAGATCATAACATTTCTTCAAACCTTCTCGAACCCATGGGGTTTCACAAACCCCATGTTAAGAATCAGTTACATAATGCTTTAACCTATAAAAAATACCTTGGGTGTTATAATCTGAATATTATTGTCTTATATACAAAAATAAAACTGTGATTAAAAAGATAACGTATAGTATAATTCGTAAACTTAAAATTAATTAATTAATAGCATAACAAGCAATATATTGGAAGTAAAGAGGATTCCAAGGTGATGACGGGTCAAGTTCTATTATTATTATTATTATTTATTTTTATTTTTATTTTTATTATTATTATTATTATTTTTATTATTATATTATTATTATTATAGTATTATTATAATAAGTATTTTGGATATCAGGATATGCTTACTTATCTTATTATTTTCAATAATAACTATGATTTATTATTAAGAATTATTATATTATTATTATTATATTATTTATTATATATTATAGTATATTATTTATTATTCATTTACTATTATTTATTATTATTTATTATTATTATTATTATTATTATTATATTATTATTATTATTATTATTATTATTATTATTATTATTATTATTATTATTATTATTTTATTATTATTATTATTATATTATTATTATTATTATTATTATTATTATTATTATTATTATTATTATTATTATTATTATTATTATTATTATTATTATTATTATTATTATTATTATTATTATTTATTATTATTATTATTATTAATTATTATTATTATTATTATTATTAGTTATTATTCATTATTATTATTATCTATTATTATATTTATTATATTATATATTATATATTATTATTATATTATTATCTGCCAACTACATAAAACATATTTAGCATTCAAACATAGTATATTTTAAACTTGTCAGTATGACAAATATAGGATAAATAAGACGAATTTATTATTATTATTATTATTATTATTATTATTATTATTATTATTATTATTGATTATCTTATATTATTATTATTATTATTATTATTATTATTATCTAATAAACATTAAAAAATAAATAATAAAACAAATAACAAGCAACAATAACAATAACAATAATAAATAATAATAATAATAATAATAATAATAATAATAATAATAATAATAATAATAATAATAATAATAATAATAATAATAATAATAATAATAATAATGAATCGTGTGACAATTAGATTATACATATACAATCTAACAACTTAGTTGACACACCGCTTAACATTTTGGAGACATGGCTAATCATTTTAAAAACTAGAGATCGTGTATTTTTTTAAGCGTTACCAACACTCACGGCATGGTCCTATGCAAGGTTGGAGGCAAAAATAAAGGGAAAGAAAACCCATCCAATCCTATGTCTAACGCAATTCTCTCAGGTGGGCGCAGGCGTGGACCTTAAAGAGAGGGAGATTGCATACAGCAGGAAAAATAGATGACCAATGAGTTCAGTAGAAAAGGAGGAACCACAACGACCGATCTTTGAGTTTCTAATACCATGTGAGAGCAAGGAAACCTTTGTGATACGAGGACGACACAATACAGAGGAATGCGAGAGGTCAACTTCCTCGAGCACCTGCTCGTTTAATAGCCCATAGGAAAGATAGTGTGCCAAAAGGTCACGTCGCGGAGAAAGAATGTCAAGGGAGTCTGAAAGTAGGGACAGTTCATTAGTATTAAACCTTAGACTCAACACTTATCCAAAGTGTGAGGGTAAACTACTCCGCAGTCCAGGTACATGGAACCGAGAACAACCTAAATTGAAGAATAGTACTCCATACAAGGGCGGATAAGACCCTTATATAACTGGAGTAACTGAGAAGAAAAAAATTATTGCAAACTGAACCGAATCCCAGCTTCCTTGACGCCACCTTAGCAACTGTTGTGATATGAAGTTTCCAAGGATTCATTGTTTATATTCAGTCCAAGAATGTTTATGTTATTCACAGGAGAAGTTAGAGCCGTCGAAGAAGAGAGGAATTTAAATCTTTGAGTTATATCTTGGTGGTCAGCAAAAAAACAAAAAGATATCAAAGGGGGGTTCCTGGCATGAAGAATGGGTAAGGCACCACTGCAGTAAATATGGAGATAGAAGAAGTTGAGCGTTTTTTGAAAGATTAAATTTCACAAGATTAGGGTGACCCCACCGAGAAACCCCATCCAGATCGGCAAGAACTGAATCGGAAATCCAAAGACGAGAGAGAACTCTAGATGGAAGTGCATGAAAGAAAGAGTGCATGAAATGCATGGAAGAATGAAGAGTTAGGTTATCGGCATAAAAATAAACAGAGTCAGAAGTACAGCTAAGAAGATCGTCGATGAATATGAATTAATTAAAGGAAGTAACATAGAGGCTAGTCATCTTAAATTCCATTTAGGTAATAATTTGAAACAATGTATTGACAATCATTATTACTTAATACCCATGTAAAATAACATTTATGACCCTTATTCACTATTCGATAATCAGATATTTTAGATTGGGAAATTAAGCTGCTTTGTTCACGCTTCTGGTAGTAAAATAATATTTAATTCATTGACTATGTATTGTTCATCATAACTTATCTCATTCAATCTCAATACTTTCATCAAAACCTAGTTATGCTAAAAGATTTTTATGGTAGTCATAGAATTTTCGATAAACAGGTCAATTAAATCGAGTTAGCGGAATCATTTACACATGAATAATGTAAAATTAAATTTTAGACGTTAAGTTACCTCACTTATACGCGAACTCTATTTTTTCAATAATTTACATACACACACATACACGCAGATATACATACATCCATTCATCCATCCACCCACCCATACATACATACACACACGATACAAGTGATGACATAATGAATTACAATAATTAATTAAATCTCCAAATATATCTCATTAATTGCAATAATTTTGTAAGACACGAAACTTATACAAAGATAAAAGTGACGTCATTCTTTTCTAAACAGACGATTATAATTAGATGAAAGTCATGAAACTATGCTTGAAGTTTACGTAACCATTTTCATCATATAAAGGTAACTGTTAAAGCCTCACAACCGCATCCGCATCCGCATACGCATTTTACGGAAAATTACGCTAATGCTAGAAATATAATATTCAATGCAATATTAGCAAATAGGCCTACAAAAGAATGTAACAGAATGTAACTTTCAAAGAACTATAATATAATATAATATAATATATAATATAATATAATAAATATAATATAATATAATATAATATAATATAATAAAAAAATAAAAATAAAAATAAAAATAAAAAATAAAAATGAAAAATAAAAAAATAAAAATAAATGAATAAAAATAAAATATAAAATAAAATAAAGTAAAAATTAATAAATAAAATAATTAAACAAAATAATAATAAAATATTATAAATAATAATAATAAAATAATAATAATAATAATAATAATAATAATAATAATAATAATAATAATAATAATAATATAATTATAATTATAATAACAATAATAGATAATGATATTAATACTAAAAGAAAATATAAAGATGTAGCAATTATATTTATTATTCCTCTATTATTTAATTATGAGAAATAATTAATTCCACCCACTCATCAATCTACTTCTCCTTCAGTTACAGAAGCTCCCACGCAAACGCACAACAAACTCATTTCAGAACTTAAACATAAGAGTCAACAAACATACATACATGCATACATACATAATGTTGAAACATTTAATTCATATAACAGGTTCTTAAGAAAATTAACGAAAAAGAAAAAAAATTTTGGAATTATTTCTGAAAATTTGTCCTGAACCCTCTTATCTCCTCTTCCTATCCTTCCCACCAAAAAAAAAAAAAAAATCGAAATAAATTTTTAATTACTTCTCTGATGAAAAATTTTGATTTCGTTTTTGTGTAAAAAATAAAAAGAAATAAATATGAAACATGAATGACAGAAATGTAATTACGTTAATCTTATTAAACATATCAAAATCTTTGTTGTTGCTGTTGTTATGTATTACTGTTATTGTTAGTTATTATTATTATTATTATTATTATTAGTTATTTTATAATTATTATTAGTTATTATTATTATTATTATTATTATTATTATTATTATTATTATTATTATTATTATTATTATTATTATTATTATTATTAACAACCACTTATAATAATGATAATAATAATAATAATAATAATAATAATAATAATAATAAATAATAATAATAATAATAATAATAATAATAATAATAATAATAATAATAATAATAATAATAATAATAATAATAATAATAATAATAATAATAATAATAATAATAATATAATAATTAATAATAATAATAATAATATAATAATAATAATAATAATAATAATAAAAATAATAATAATAATAATAATAATAATAATAATAATAATAATAATAATAATAATAATAATAATCAATACTTGATAGCCAAGATTACACTTCATAGCATATGCCCTTCAATAATAATAAAAATTTGATAACCAAGTATTACCCTTCATAGTAAATGCCCTTCAATAATTAAAAAAAAATTTATAGCATTTTTCTTTGATAAATTTTTAAAGTTGACGAATATAATTATAGTAAGAGGCTCAGAATGAAAGGGGTGCAAGCGACAAAACTAAAAATTTAGATAGCCGTAGTGAGTTAGAGTTACACATCAGGCAAACGAACTGTTATAGTAGGCAAAGGAATAAATATTAAATATTGGTGGTTGATCTGGTAGTTTAAATTTATAACAACCTTATTCTTAACAACTCTAAATTTTCAGTCTCATATTCCCAAAGAGTAATTTTTGTCACTTACGTGTCTTTACTTCTGACACCTTCAATTCTAAAACCAGGATATTTTAAAAAGTAAATACTACTAATCAAAATTGTTCCAAGCAGATCGGTACTACAAAGTAATTGAAATATAATAATAATCGGGACTCTAAATAAACTTCACTGCTTTAATAAACCTCTACAACTGTTTTCACTTAATTTGGCACAGTCGATCTTTCCTATCTGTAATATATTTCTTAAAATTTATAGTTCATTATATGTAAACATTTATCTTAACTGTCAGTTATAATGTTAAATTATTTTTAGAACTGAATATGAAACTTCCTAAATATATATTGCAGATATTCTCTCTTTAGAAGATTATTTTGGTTAATTAAAATTTGTTACTGAAAAACTATATCTACAAAATTTATTTACATCATTCTTTTAAAATGTCACAAATTATATATAGAAAGAAACGAACAAACAAACGAATTAATTAAAATTTGTTACTGACAAACTATATCTACTAAATGTATTTACGTCATTCTTCAAAATGTCAAAAATTATATATACAAACAAAAAGAAAAGAAAGAAAAAGAAAACAGAAAAAAAGGAAAGGAAATAAAAAGAAGAAAAAGGAAAAAAAGAAAGAAAAAAAGAAAAAAGAAAAAAAAAAGAAAAAAGGAAAGGAAAAGAAAAGAAAAAAAAGAGAAAGAACGAAAAAAAAAAGAAAAGCAAAAAAGGAAAAGAAAAGAAAAAAAGATGAAAAAATGAAAATGAAAAAGAAAATTAAAAAAAGAAAGAGAGAGAGAGAGAGAGAGAGAGAGAGAGAGAGAGAGAGAGAGAGAGAGAGAGAAGAGAGAGAGAGAGAGAGAAGGAGAAGAGAGAGAGAGAGAGAGAGAGAGAGAGAGAGAGAGAGAGAGAGAGAGAGAGAGAAATTATTTTTGGTTTTCCCGCGGTAATTTAATATTAGATTAATTATATTTAAAAAAAATAAAAATATTTTTTTTATTAAGTAATTAAATGATGAAGAGGAAGACGGGTAATATATTTATGTTTAAATCAATTTTATCCAAAAATCTCTAAAATCATTCAAGAAAATTTACATTTAATTTTTTGTAAAGCAGGATTACTTATACTTATATAAGTTTTATATAAACATGTAAGACCTTATAAATAAAAAAATATTGCTAAAAATTAATATATATAATATATATATATATATATATATATAGATATATATATATATATATATATATATATATATATAATATATATATATATATATATATATATATATATATATATATATATATATATATATATATATATACTATATAAAAAAAGTTTTTTATTTTATACAAAATTAATATATATATAATATATATTATATATACTATATATATATATAAATATATATATATATATATATATATACTATAATATATATATATTGGAGTATAGTGTGGTGAGAGTTCACTATAAAAAATTGATGTCGGCGGTCTTTAAAAAACAACAGTTAAGAAAGCAAACTTATTATTTTGACTGTCACATTTGGGAGACCAGAACAAAGATTGGGCTCCCCATATATCTTATATAACTTGCTACACCAATTGGATTAAGTGGATGAATGGAGGAAAATCGCAAAGTTTGCCATTTGCTGTACCTATGGTTTGGCGCGAGCCTACTAGCCACTTAGAACACTACTATTTCTGCCTCACAAATGTAAAATATTTCACTATAAAACAAAATCAATCAATATAGTTTATCATTTCTCCTTCCATCTGCACTTTGGATTAGTAACTAACATGGACCATGCATTCCAGTGCTAACCACAATGGACTTGGAGAATTCAACTATCCTTGAAGAGGGAAACGCTTGGGAAACTTGAAGCAATCAACCATCATTTTGACCCGTACCTTCGTTCCATTTCATGAGGTGACACCCCATCTCATTCAGCAAAGAACAAGCTAAACTCTTAGGATTTAGAATTTGTTAGAAACATGCACTAGAATTTTACCGCATATCAGACAAAGACATGATGCGATTTTTCAAAATCACTACATCCACCGCAACCATCGGTATGTGGTGCACAAATATGGACGTTTGATGCTGAACTTGGCTTCAAGCCATGCTCACAGAGGAATGGAGACTTTATAGGACTCCTCAAAGACTATATAGTCTGAAAGCAGTATTGCTTCATAATGGTAATGCCAAGCCTTCATACTAGTAGCATACTCATTAGATATGAAAGAAAACATATGACAGTTATGTCACTTTTAATAATGTTATTGCAGTATAAACATATGGTGGAAACTCTGTTGGAGACTTGGAAAAATTGTATGTATAATAATGGGACTTAGGAAGGATTCACCAAATATTTCTGTTTTCATTTGCCTACTGGGACAGTAGGGAGCAACAGACAAACATATATACTGAAAGAGGTGGGCAAAATAGACTAACTACGCTCCAAGACTGAAAATGTTTTTAAGTATCAACCTTTAGTTGACTCGAGGATGATATTGCTTCCCCCCTTTACATATAAAATTAGGCTTGATGAAAGACTTTGAGAAGGAAAGGGATAAATAATGGAAATGGCTTCTCATATCTCAGGACTCAGTTCCCTGCTTTAAGTGAGCAAAAATTGAAAGAGGGCAAATCGTTGGTCACACATTCAGAAAACTCGTTGAAGGATGAGACTCTTGAGAGAGAGTAACTGCTTGGAACTATCTGGCTTGGATGACATTTAGATCAGTGCGTTCCTGGATTTCTAGGCTAATCTTATACAAGCTGAAAATACGAGAGTTGTGATAAGAAACTCTCGGACAGCTATCAGAAGTTTGGATGTCGGATGTCAGCTAAAAATTCACTTCCTGCCATTTCCCATTAGATCTATCTTCCCACAACGTGGGACGCTGTAGTGAGGTAACAGGGATAAAGATTTACAGCATAGACAATGAACACCTGAATGAAGGAAGCAATACATCCTAAACATGTTATTGAGTGACTGACTGACTGAGGTTTCTTGCTAAGAGTTAGATAACAACACTCAGCATGAGAAAAAATTAAATTATTTCGGTAAACTGTTTAAAACATTAATATGTGGTCTTCTGTTAAACTCAAAATGATTTTTTTTAATGGATGCATTGGTATATCTTGTTTCACTTTATATTTTCGCCCAGATTCCTATATAGATCGCAAATTGGTATACTGTTTGGTTCTACTTATAGTTTTAGTTTACTGGATGCATTGGGTTTATATCTTTCGTTTTCACATTAGTTTTGCTTAATGGGAATCAATTGAGACTATCTTCTTCACTCACTTTATTATTTGGTCACAATGGATGCTATCGGTATATTTGTTTCACTTAGATTTTTGTTTCATATGAAGGGCTTGGCTATATTTTGTTTCACTTAGTTTTTGTTTTAATGGATGACATTGGTATAATTTTGTTTCAATTTTTTACTTTAAAAAAGTTAAGTTTATATATATACACAGCATTTTTAATAACATTTTTAATATTTCCCTATTATACTTGAAATGAGCGCTTTTTGTTTATTTAATTGCTAGGTATATTGTATGGTGTACCATTTCATCAAAATTGGCTCTTCACTAGCGAATGATTTAAATCAGTTTTTCGCAATCTTGACCATGAGTTAACAATGACGGGGATGAATCACCTGAGGTTTACTCATGTATGCATAGAACAAAATAAAACTGGCAACTAGAGAATATGAAATAGCTCAAGAAAAACTTATTTAACAAACAAAATTCCATAGCTAAAGGAGGTGGGGGAATACTAGCGAGTAGCGACGTCTAGCGAGCATTTTTATCAGAATTACTTTCTCAATCGGATTTCTTTTGTTATTTAACACAATTTAAATTACGCGCGAGAAAGATCAAGAAGGTCTCTTACTTCAAAGCTACCCTCACTAAGATAATCATTAATTCTGCTGTTAAAAAAGTTGTCTTTCAAACTGGAAGGAATAAGATGAGTGGTGGAGTACAACCCTAAAGTTTATATATATAAATATATATTAAGATATATTTATAAATATTTATATAATTATATATATATATAGTATTATCTACTACTTACCTATAGTATAGTATATAGTATAATATATATATATATAATATTATATATATACTTATATATATATAATATATATATATATATATACCTAGATATATATATATACATATATATATATAAGTAAAACAAAATAGATTAGGAAAAAAAAGTGGGGATAGAACAGAATTCTGAATTTCTATAAATGGATAGATTTATAAGCATAAATTCGCGTGAGGCTTCTACAATAGAAGTCAGATGTATCTCGAAACAAAAAACAAAGAGAGTCGAAATGGACAGCATCAATACCAGAATAAACATAAAAAGCTTATGTTGCCAGGAGTTTAATAATGAAAGCTCTTCCGATATGTGCTCGTCGCCACTAAGAAACCAAGATTCACCGAAATGCCGGAGTAAAAAAGAGCAGAGGACCGAAAGTCAGAGAGAGAAAGGAAAGAAGATCACCGGTCGAGCGGTCCTTACAGAAGCCATACTGGCAATCAGAGATAAGATTAGAAGACTTTAGGAGATGTTATCTAGAGATCTTCTTTAGAATACGATTTCGAAAACCTTTAGGTTAAGAACAGAGGTATAAACCGATAGGATTGCGTAGTTGGATTCCCCAGGTGGACTGGGGTGTCGGCTTCTTCAGCACATACTGGATGAACGCACTCTTCCAATGTTAAGGAAGTAAAGGTTGAAGTTGATAGGCAGTGAAGAAAGTTTACCAAGGCAGAGTGCAAGTCAAAAGCAACAAGTTTTGAGGACCACATTGGGAGGGATAACTATCAGCACTCTCCGCCATCTTAGTGTTAAGATCAGACAGTGCAGAAATTAGATTTAAATGAGTTGAATGGGGGTGTAGAGGATGAATAGCTCTGGAACAGTACAAAGCGGAATTAGCAGGAGGAAAGATTGAGCAAACAGTTCAGCTTTCTGCAGAGGGATATAAGAACAGTAGTATCACCGACATAGTATAACAGTAAGAGGGAAGGAAAATCAACGTTGGAGTTGACATTTTAAAATTGCAAAATGTCAGAAAAAGTATGAGGTAGGGAAATCAGAATTTTTTTTGCATTTTTCTATTAAGAAAAAAACTTTTAGGGTCTCGAAGAAATGACTTTTGTCATTCCGGGCATGACAAATGCATAAAAGCACGAGTTTCTGGAATGGATAAAATGACACGTATATAATATTATATATATATATATATAATATATATATACATATATATATATATATATACTATTATATATATATATATATATAATCATATATATATAATTATATAATATATATATTATATATAATTGAATACAATCCCCAAATATGTTTGAGGAAAAGCATTAAAAAATGTTTAAATATAAGTATTTTGACTCAAACTTATAACAAATTTGAAAATAGTGCTTTAAAAACATGGATGATCTGTAAATTTAAAAATAACAAAAACCTGGTTTCTGATGTTTTTTCCTATTTTATCTAAAAAAGATGATTTTAATAATATGCAAATATTAATACTATATAATAATATAATATAAGTATATAGTATATAATAATATATCATATATTATATATTATATAATATTAATAATAGTATATATATATATATATATATATATATAATATAGAATATAATATATTATGTATATAACAATATGTTATATATAATATATATATATATGAGTGTGATGTGCGCGCGTGTGTGCGTTTGTTTGAGTGATTTCAGATGCTCTTATCCCAGGGGTGGCCAACCTTGCGCAATGCGCCAAAACGATGGGGCATCTGGTGATTATTAAGTGGCGCATGACTACGGCGCTTACTTTTTGGGAGATTTATCATTTAACTTTGGCTACCGTCCAGACTATTTCTTACGAATTTATTTAATGGAAAACTTAAAAATTACATATTTATTTCCAGAAATTTGTTAAATCTGGCAATAATATCAAAGAAGTATAGTAACAATATCGTATGTTTAAGCATGTATTTTTTTTGTAAGGCTATCGACTCTCATTCAATATATTTCCGTCAACTACTATTTGAAATACATGAGTTTAAATTACTATGTAATAAATCAATCGTTTCAATTGATCATCAGGTTGCAAAATTTATGGTAATCGCTGCATAGTACACGACTCGATAAGAATGATTTCTCATCATTTCTTAAATTATTTGTTTTTATTTCTTCTCACTAAGATAGGCACTTCTTACATTAAGTGCCGTACTTTTTAAATCAAAGAATTCTAAAAATATCAATATAATAGAGAAATCAATCAATTACTGATGATGATTTGTATCTATATAATATATAGTGTATACATATTATATAATATATATATATATATATTATATAGTATATACTAATAGTAAGTATATAATATAATATACTACCTAGAGTATATTCACCCAAAATATAAATAATACTATAAGTATATATAAAATATATATATATATATATTGCGCATCTAAATCGTCTGTGAAAAAATTTGAGCGCATCGGGTATGCAAAAAAAAGGTTGGCACCCCTGCTCTATCCGATAGATGCAAGATTTCCCTATTGAGATTTGAGTATGTATTTGGGCATGGGTTGGAATTGCCCAATTGGTATTTTTGTCTCCCATGGTATGACCCCTTTCGATCCTCGCACCCTGCTGTTCAAAGGAAGGCACAAACTTTTAATTAAACATATGACAACAAATAAATGAACCTTACTTCTCAAATATTAATGCAACTATCGTTAAATAATTAAATGATTTCTTGGAAATGTTTGAAGCGGCAATCAAACAAAATCCAATTACCAGTATATTCGCTATTAGGGCAATTTCACCGTTGACGGTTTCTGTTTATTTTGTCGGTGTCTTTAACGAGTTACCGGAGGGCTCTGATGCATATTCTGATCCGGTCTTCAATAAAATTTCAATTTACATTCAATTTTTGTTATATAATCGTCAATTCTCTGATTCAACATCAATTCATCCTTTAATTAGATCAGAGTGGGTCCGCTAAAGATCAGACGTTCGAAAATATTTACTGTTCTTCTCTCGATCTGTCCCATGATAATTCTATATATAGATATAGTATCTCATTTATATACATTAAATATAATATATATATATATCATAATATATATATATATATATATATATCATATATATATATATATATATATAGTAATAGTATATATATATATATATATATATAATAATATAGGTACACATATATATATTAAAATGGTCTAGTAGCGGCGAACAGGGCTAGCAACCCGTCCTATTCCTTTTGATTGATATTACTCTATGGGAACCAGCATTAGAATCTCTGCGCCCATAAGAGCAACATCCTCTGGAAAAGCTCTGGAGCGAGAACGAGCAATTTATGAGGACCTAAATGGAAAGAAGATCTCGTTGTCGGTACTGAAAGGGGCGAAAAACCCTACCTGAGAGGGTTTAATATAATAAACTCGAGGCTGGCGCTAGCATCGGAAACCATTGCGTCGAGAAATGGTTTTCTAGAGTGATCTAGGGTTAGCGTCGGGTCGAGGGAGAAGATATGCTGCGAGGTCCAACTGAACAGGGCGATAGCTCATTCCTGGCATGTTGTTATAGAATAATAGATATTAGATATATTTATATATATATATTATATATTATATAGTATATAGTAATATATTTTATATATATATAATATAATATATATATATACTAATATATATATATATATATATAACTATATATATAATATATATATATAATATAGTATATATATAGTGATGGGGACGATTATGAATTTTGCCGATGACGATACTATAGTAAACTTTAAAGCCGATGAACGATGAACGATTATTAATGAAAAAATAATTTAAAAAAAAAAAATTTCCTCTCTCTCTCTCTCTCTCTCATCTCTATATAGATATGGATATATATAAACTACTTATATATATATATACATCTATATAATAAAATATATATAGATAGCATATATATATATATCCCGATATACTATATTATATATATATAACTATTATATATATATATATATATATATATATATAAGTATATATAGCATAATAATATAATGCGATATGCTTCGCCCGTAGAATGTATTAGGTGAATGCGACGAACTGTAAAAAATTATTCTATATATTAATATTGATATATATAGTAAATCAAAGTACTATATAATATATACTATATAAAATATACATATATATAATATATATATATATTAAGTATATAATATATATATATATACAAGGCTGATAGACAGTGGTGGGTCAGGGTGATTCAACCCTACCGAGAGTTATTTAAGCGATCAAATATTTTTCCTTAGAATCTCATATAATCTCCTATAGATTAATAATAATGAAATAAATAATAATAATAATATAATACTATAATCAATAATAAACTATAATAAATAAAATAAGAAACAGAGTAATAATAATAATGCATATTCAATAATAACTAATAGGAGTGAATGATAAGATATGCAAGAGAAACCAAGTATAAAATCAAATAAAAATAGGAAGTCAAATTAATAGATTAAGTGGAGGAGGAATCAAAACCTCGTAATAAGAACTCAAATAACAACATCAACAAATATCTCAAAATAACTAACATAATGAGATCAATGAAAATAATTAAGGATAATGCACACAAAGGAAATGACAGTCGTTAGTAAATCCGGAAATACGAAAACGATAGTGTTGTTGCGCGTAACAACACATTTCTAGTTAGGTCAAGTGGGTATCTGCTCTCCTCAATATGCTATAAAATATTAGCTTTAGACCGAACTACACATAGTAGATTTCTAAGTAATATCCAGAATCCGCAAAGCAAATTGGCTACACCTCCATTGAGGAATAATGAATGGAATGTATAAATCACATGTATAAAAGATCACACCGCGTTAGGAGCGATGTAAGTCGGGTATGACTACGAGAGCATACGCAAGGTTACAGTCCGGTTCTCAACTCACATTCTTTCATCATCCTCAAGATAAAATCCATGGTATCCGAAATCCTCTGACGTTAGATGCATATCTGCACAATTTCAGAGCTTGATCGAGACGGTGAGTCGTATCGGGGTGAAAATCTTCGTTCTCCAAATATTCAATCTCTCCGGACAATTTTCATTCGAGCTAGAAATCTGAGGTTGACTACGCGGGAAAACTCTGCCGACGAGCAACGAGGCATAATTCATCAATACAAAGTGCGCCTAACTTCCATGGGTCCCCTACTTGAAAACAAATCTTTCGGTATAGAGAACCTCGTCAAGAGAAACATCTCTAGCAACTATCCGTGGCTAAATCTCCATTCCTGGCGGGTGGGCATGGTTCTGTGTTATATACTCCAATTTAGTGAGACAAGGACGCAATCTCTTCTCGGACCTACACTTATTTATCACTAGACTCAAACCCTGAGCAGTAATTCTGGCATCTCTACATCTACTCCTCCATCCACTGCTCCTCTCAGGCGTTCTAATGTACTCTTCTTGCCCAGCATCACGGCTCTCAGCACGTGTGACGCGAGCGTGAGCATAGGCCCGTGAAATACTATGTAATGGTAGTAGGTAAGAACCACCAGGAGACGGGAGTCGGTCCGAGGCGATGACGAGTTCACTCGCGCGCAGCAAAGTGTCTTGAGAGATATGTTATGCTATCGACAGCTCTGTTCCCCGCGCCCTCGAGGTTCAACTATTACTCCCCTATGTCTCAATACTAGCACCTTCTCCCCAGGTTAGAAGCTCCGCCACTTGTCCAACCTTATTCCGAAAAAGGAAGCCGCTCTAGATCCTTCTAACTATCACGCTATAGCTCTCACTATGTATTCTATCTAAGATCTTCTGAAACCCTTCTCAACTTCTCACTCTATAGAGTCTATCGGGAAGCTCAATCCCCTTCATGCCGATAGGCCAGGTGACGGCTATTCAGCGCTTCGAGTTCCTCTGGCGATATACTTTCCTATCCTTAACAGTTCAATGGCGCGCAGCGATTAGGAACTTACGGGGAGACTTCGTCGTGGCGGCTTGACATATCCAAGAGCATTTGACCTAGAATGGGCACGCGGTCACTGGCTTCTCCAAGCTTCCCTTCCTTTGGGATTCTCCCTCATTCTCTTTGCTTCATTAAGTAATTTTCTGGCGATACTCTAACCTATGCAGCTTTTTTAATGGGAACTTCTTTCTTTTTATGTCATAGGAGATCATTCCCTTAAGCGGTTTATGGTCAAATATCCTACTTTATTCCTAACTTTCATTAAATGATTTTCTCACCTGCACCTCTAACTCTATCCACTCATATACCGATGACTCGACCCCTTCATTCTTCAACTACATTTCTTTCTGACTTCCTCTTTTACTTCTCAGAATTGGCCTCTCGTCTTAAATCTTCCTATCTCTATTCTCGCTTGATCTGGATAGAATTTCCGGATGGGGTCGTCTCAACCTTGTGAAATTCAATTCTTTAAAAAAACCCAAACTTCTGCAAAAATCTCCTTCTCAAAAACGCATTTCTAACTTTCCTAATCTCTTTTCAACGGCTTCTCTCTCTCCTCCTGTATGAACGAATATAAACATCCTGGCCTAATAACATAAACAAAACAAAATGTTCTTGGAAACCTCAGTCACAAACGGTTGCTAGGGCGCGGCCTCAAAGAAAACTGGGAGCTTTGTTCTAGACTTGCGAAGACTTTTTTTTTTCTCTTCTCAGTTGCATCCAGCTATACAAGGGTCTCCTCCGCCCCCATGTATGGAGTACTGCTCTTATATCTGGTTTTTGTTGATATTAGTTTTGTGTTGATATTAGTAACTCCAGGCCTAGTTTCGCTGTGGCTGCTTCCTTCTTTTCTGCCACCTTGGTTCTGTGGAATTCTCTTCCATCTTCTGTATGTCCTGCTGAATTCAATCTCCATCACTTAAAGCCTGGCGTCTGTGACTCATCTGCGTCAATTGCGCTAGAGGGGTGAACTTTTATTGAGCGTACTACACCCCCTCCTTGAATAAAAAGCTCTGACTGTTAGTGGTCGTGAACAACTGCTTAAAAAAAAAATCCTATAGGTGGGCAGATATGTGCAAAGAACCTAAAAATCCCCTACGTCACCCCATCCAAAAGAACATCATTCAGCATTATCCTACAGGGAAAATCGCACTCTCAAACATTACCCTCAGATGGACCATATGATGCAACCACACATACTATTACCTATCAAACTAAAATTTAACCTTTAGAATTCTAGTTCTCACACACAAAATCTACCATAGATCTCTACCACAATACCTTCCTCCAGGAATTGCAAATCTTTCTATTCCCCCTCTCAATTCCTTTCCACACAAACAACATTCCACGACAACACACTCATTCACCGTTTCCTTCCATCTTTGTTTCAGCCACGCTAGCAAATCAAATTTGCCCTTTATAAATACCACTCCATCACCTCTCTTCCTCTTCTCCTTCAACATTTATTACCTCTGAATTCCAATGTAATCCAGTACCGACTTCATACTTTCCGCGAAAGCATGCAACGCCGTTACGCGATCACGACCATTCTCTGAGCCATGACATATAAGACATATATACCCCGGCAAAAGAATAGGGAGTGGGCAAGCCAACCACTACCACCATCACTAAGTGCCTTTGCTACGACAACGGCAGGACGATACGATGTCGCCAAATTTTTCTCCCCCATAACATAGGGATATACGGGATACTGGAAATAGGGATGTCTGTAAGCATGGGGTGCTAGAAGAGGGGTGTGGATAAAGTTATGTGAATATGTGGATAACAAGGAATGGCTGTGTCTCTAAAGATGTTGGTCTGTGAGGATAAGTAGTGGATAATGAACGCAGACAGAAGGCGAACCATTAGGCAACTGGAAGTCATACAGTACCATATCCCTATGTATATACATACTATATAGATATATACTATATATATATAATATATTATATATATATACTATATATATATATAATATATATATATATGATATATATATATTATATAATAGTATATATATAGTAATGAAGGATATTTGAAATAGTACTATATATAGATATATATATAGTATATATATAATATATCAGGGGCGGCTCGTCGTACAATTTATAGGTGGTTGCATCTGACATTTCACAACAACAATATAATATATATAAATATATATATATATGATATAGTATAATAATAATATATATATATATATATATATATTATATATATATATATATATACTATATATATATATATTATAGTATGATATATATATGGATCATGTCGATAATTCCGCACTCCACCTCCATATATTTATAACACATCGATATGTATGAATTTTCGAACGCATTTCATAAAATTGAAGTGAAAATGCCTAAAGTCAAATATGAAAC
Source organism: Trachelipus rathkii (assembly GCA_015478945.1). NCBI lineage: Eukaryota > Metazoa > Arthropoda > Malacostraca > Isopoda > Trachelipodidae > Trachelipus > Trachelipus rathkii. The sequence continues at coordinate 121 of JABUQX010134423.1, read as the reverse complement.
TTGTTATTAAAAATCACTTATATTTCCAAAAATATTAAAAAAAAAAAAAAATTCAAATCTATTGTAAACTAATAAACCTCATAGGCTAAACCTTTGCTTATGTATGAGTTAAAACTATTAA
>JABUQX010134422.1:12500-23030 GCA_015478945.1 Trachelipus rathkii | reverse complement strand
CTGAGTCCAATATACATCTACATGGGGTAGGGTTATCGTATCTGGTTAAAATTTGGAGGGGTGTTAAGATGGGGAGGTAACCTCGTCGTAGACGAGGTTACTCCCGTGGGTCCCCCGAAGGGGGACCCTCCCCCCCCTTTAAAATCGCAGTGTTCGTAATTGGCTGAAATTTGGTGAGAGGATTCAGAGTGTAATTTCTAGAAAGAGTTGGTAGCGGATTCGGAGGAGTTGGCTCCGGCACCGGTGCTGGAGCCACTGCGGTGCCGAGTTAAGAAACAGTCGTATAACAACAATACTGGTGTGTTTTTATAGGTTATTGAGCCCGTAGATCTCGAATATGAGGGTTATAAGTCCGTATAGGGTGTCTAGGACCCCCCATGAGGGGGGTCCTGACTGAAAAAAGCACAGAGTGCAAAATAAAGGCGAAAGGAGGAAGAAAGAAGGTATGAAAGATGGAATAAAGAAGGACAAGGAAATGAAAAAGGAGTCATGACACAGAAGGAGTAGGAGTTGACAGCCGCACCGGTGCTGGCTCCGGTGCGGTGCCGGAGTATAATAAATAAAAATATGATTATGTAATGTACCAATATATATGTCTTATATATGTTATTGATCTGGTAGATTTCGAAAAAATAATGTGGTGTTCAGAACCAAATCAAGTGGAAAAAAATGATGGTGGAGTATTTGAAAGTATAATAGGTACATATACTATTATACTGAACTAAATATATAGAATAAAGGGTATAAATTGTAAAAACTAGAATATATAACTTTATTGGTGAACTTTTAGTATATGACCCATAAATAAGGATATATAGCCAATTTGACCAGAAAAAATTTCGTATATAGAATATACATACCCAATAAAGCCAAGATAATAAAAACAAGTCAGCATCAAGCAAAACTTATTGTGAAAATTATTATCATAATACGCTGTACCATCCACCCTTACCACATCTGATGACCCACTAGTGACATGATCTAGTCTATTTTTGATTCATATGATCTATGATTTAAGGTCAAATTTTTTTACTAAAATTGTCATGTTTTAACATACCCTAAATCAGTAAATCAGTAAATCAAGTCACCCAACCTACCCTCCTGTCCAATCATGATCTATTGATCTATTGATCTATTGATCTATGATCTATTGATCTATTGATTTAAGGTCAATTTTTTACTAAAATTGTTAAGGTTTTACATACCCTAAATCAGTAAATCAGTAAATCAAGCCACCAAACCTGTACCCTCCTGTCCTGTTGATCTATTGATCTATTGATCTATTGATCTAATGATCTATTGATCTATTGATTTAAGTCACATTTCGAGTATCATTTTTGGATAAACATAACATAAAATCAAGTTCTTTATACAAAGATCAATCAATATATGTTGACGTAACAAAGTTTTCACATTAATGAAGCTTACTTAGCACCATCTGAACTATGAATATAATACACAACGACAAACCTGACATGCCTTAAACATGAATAAACTGTTAACGTTAACAAAATTCCACAGAAAATAATGTACAACGACAAACCTAACACAACTTACACACGAATAAACTGTTAACATTAACAAAGTTCCACACTTAACACCACTAAAGTAACTACATTGCAGGCAAAACGTAATCTATTCATACTTTTTCAAGCATATCTCTAACATATTAACGTTAATTTTACATTGACACAATAATATTTAACAAAAAAGTTATCACATCCTTGTCTAATTATCATACAGACCAATGAATATATGCTAACGTAACAAAGTTTTTACATTAACATAGTAATATTTAACAAAAATTTATCATAACCTTACCTAACTATCATAATCCCCAACAAATAAATGCAAACATAACAAATATTGCGTAGCGGGGAGATGTCAACGTATCAGCATGGCGAAAAATATCCAACTGAAGAAAATAGAGTGTATAAACAATCCTTAAAGGTAATTAGATTCTTTCTTTCAACCAATCAGAAGAAAGTAAACAAGAATACGACGCACGAACGAACCATATCAGATCAAAAGAGTATATTATTCACGTTAGACAACAACAACAACAACAACAACAACAACAACAACAACAACAACAACAACAACAACAACACAACAACAACAACAGTAACATAGTACAAAAATAAGTTCTTTTATATACTAACCAAACGAATATATGCTAACGTTAACATTGTTTTCACACTAATAAAGCTAACATAGCATACCAGAACTAAGAATATAATGCCCAAGAAAACCTAACACACCTTACGCATGAATATAACCAACTAACATTAACAAAGTTCCATACTTAACAACAGTAAAGTACCTAAAACTTCGTACAAAACGTAACCTCATTACCACTTTTTCAAGCGATATATCAATGTTAATTTGACATTAACATAGTAGATTTACGTCGCATTTTCGAGTATCATTTCGGATAAACATAGCACAAAAAATGAGTTCTTTATATACTAACAAGCGAATATATTGCTAACATAACAATGGTTTTCACATTAATAAAGCTTAACAGTAACATCATATGAATTTAAGAGAAAATATGTACAACAACAAACTTAACACAACTTACCCTATATTAAACAGTTAACATTAACAAAGTTGCACACTTAACACAGTAAAGTAACTAGCGTTGTATACAAAACACGTAACCTACTCATTTTTTCTAAGCATATCTCTTACATATTAACGTTAATTTTACAAAACACATAGTAATATTAACAAAAATTTATCATTACCTTGTCTAATTATCATACGAAACCTACGAATTAACCTACTAAGGAGGGGTGATGGCCTCAGGCCGAAAAGACGGGGCTGAGGCCCAAAACCCGCTTACACCCTTCGGGGGGATCCCCCCTCTCAGGATTCACACTCTTTCAAGGGGCGCATTCCCTTGGTTTTCCTCGGGAGGATGTGTTGTTTAGATACTCTGGTAATGAAAGCCTGTTTATTCGTAAGTAGGTACGTTATGTTTTAAAATATTTAATATGACTGTGTGAAAATAACACTGATTTGTTAGAGGAAAATGATGAGTTTTGTTAAGATTATTACTGTGTTAACTACGATGATGGTAAGAAACGTGAGCCTAGCGTTAAGTTCGTTGTGAGTTATGTTAGGTTTGCTCGAGAATTTTGGCTTAATGTCTACGTTTATTTCATAGTTCAATGAGTTATACTTGAGGGACGAGTGGACACCTTTATGTTATGTTTGGTTAAAACTTTTCTGTCTTTGCAATTATTCGTTTGGGGATTATGATATTTAGACGATGGTTATGATGAAATTTTTTGTTAATATTACGAAGTTGATGTAAAATTTCGGTACGTTAGCATTATATTCGTTGTTCCGTATGCTGAATTAGACAGGGTTATGCTAAATTTTTTGTAAATATTACGATGTAATGTAAAATTAATATTGATGATGTAGATATATGCTTAAAAAAGTGTGAATAGGGTACGTTTTGTACGAAGTGTTAGGTACTTTACTGTTGTCAAGTGCGGAAGTTTGTTAATGTTAGTAGTTTATTCGTACGGATGGTGTGTTAGGTTTGTCCGCTGCTACATTTATATTCTAGTTCAGCTTATGTTATGTTAGCTTTATTAATGTAAAAAACTTTGTTACGTTAGCATATATTCGATGGTTAGTTTATAAAAAACTTATTTTTGTGTTATGTTTAGTCGAAAAAATGATACTCGAAAAATATGAACTGAATCAATAGATCAATAGAATCACAGAAGGGTATGAGGGTGGAGTGGGTAGGGGTTTGACGGTTTTGGGTTTAACTGATTTTACTGATTTACTGCTTTTAAAATCAGTAAACTTTACAACTTACTATGATATTTTATTCAAAGAACTTATTTTTTATGTAATGTTTGGATAAAACTTTGTATGTTTTACAGTTATTTCGTTGGTCGTATGATAATTAGACATGGTTTGATAAATTTTTTTTGTTAAATATTACCTGTGTCAATGTAAAATAACGTTAATATGTTAGAGATATGCTTGGAAAAAGTTTGGAATAGGTTTACGTTTTGTATGCAATGTTAAGTTACTTTACTGTTGTAAGTGTGGAGAAGTTTGTTATGTTAGTAGTTTATTCGTACGAATGGGGTATGGTAGGTTTGTCATTGTACATTTTATTCTTAGTTCAGGTCTGTTATGTTAGCTTTATTAATGTAAAAACTTTGCTACGTTAGCATTATTCGATAGTTAGTATATAAAAAACTTATTTTTGTGTAATGTTATCCGAAAATGATACTCGAAATATTGACATGAATCAATAGATCAATAGACCTATAGATCAATAGATCGGGAGAGGGCTGCGGAGGGTTTGATGATTTGATTTACTGATTTTATTGCTTTAAAATCAGTAAACTATTTCAATTTACTATGATATTTCTTATTCAAAGAAGAACTTATTTTTTATGTTATGTTTGGATAAAACATTGTTATGTTTACAGTTATTCGTAGGTTTGTATGATAATTAGACAAGGGTTATGAAAATTTTTGTTAAATATTTACTGTGTTTATGTAAAATTAACGTTAAGATGTTAGAGATATGCTTGAAAAAATGAGTAGGTTACGTTTTGTATACAACGCTAGTTACTTTACTGGTGTAAGTGTGGAACTTTTTTAATGTTAACTGTTTATTAATGGGTAAGTTGTGTTTGTTGTTGTTGTACATTATTTTCTTAATTCATATGATGCTATGTTAGCTTATTAATGTGAAAAACATTGTTATGTTAGCATATATCGCTGGTTAGTTATATAAAGAACTCATTTGTTGTTTTGCTATGTTATATCCGAAATGATACTTCGAAAATGCAACGATGAATCAATAGGTTATGTTTCAAATTTAACATTGATATTATGCTTGAAAACTTGTGAATAGGTTTACTTTTTGTACACTGTGTTTAGGTACTTACTGTTGTTAATATGGAACTTGTTAATGTTAGTTGTTTATTCATGACGTAAGGTGTGTTAGGTTTTGTCATTGTGCATTATATTTTTAGTTGGTATTGCTATGTTAGCTTTATTAGTGTGAAAACAATGTTATAGGTTAGCATATATTCGTTGGTTAGTTTATAAATAAAGAACTTATTTTTGTACTATGTTTAATGAATTTTGTTGTTTGTTGTTTGATGGAGGTCTGGTTGTTATTTTCCTTTGTCCTTTTTGTCTTACGTCATTATGATGCTATGTTAGCTTCTGATATGGTTCGTTCGTGCAGTTCGTATTCTTGTTTACTTTCTTCTGATTGGTTGAAAAGAAAGAATCTAATTACCTTTAAGATTGTTTTATACACTCTACTTTTCTTTCAGTTGGATTATATTTCGCCATGCTGATACAGTTGACATCTCCGGGCCGATCTCTACGCAAAACTTTTTTATGTTTGCATTTATTTGTTGGGGATTTATGATAGTTAGGTAAGGTTATTATAAATATTTGGTAAATATTACTATGTTAATGTAAAACTTTGTTACGTTAAGCATTATATCATTGGTTCTGTATGATAATTAGGACAAGGATTGATACTTTTTTGTTTAAATATTTATTGTGTTCAATTAAAATTAAACGTTAATATGTTAGAGATATTCTTGGAAAAAGTATGAATAGATTACGTTTTGGCCTGCCAATGTTTAGTACTTTACTGGTGTTAAGTGTTTAACTTTGTTAATGTTAACAGTTTTATTCGTGTGTAAGTTGGGTTAGGTTTGTCGTTGTACATTATTTGCATGTGGAACTTTGTTAACTGTTAACTGTTTTTATTTTCATTGTTTAACGCATGTCAGGTTTGTTCGTGTTGTATTATATGTCATAGTTCAGCATGGTGCTAGTAAGCATTTATTAATGGAAAACTTTACGTCAACAATATATTTGATGATCTTTGTATAAAGAACTGGATTTTATGTTATGTTTATCCAAATATGATTACTCTTAAATGTGACTTAAATCAATAGATCAATAGTTGACTTGAGTCAATAGATCAATAGATCACAAACTGGACAGGAGGGTAGGGGTTGATGGCTTGATTTTACTGATTTACTGATTTAGGGTATGTAAAACATGAACATTTTAGTAGTAAAAATTTTGACCTTAATCAATTAGATCAAATAGATCAATAGATCAATAGATCAATAGATCAATAGATCATGATGGACAGGAGGGTTAGGTTGGGGTGACGTGATTTACGATTTACTGATTTAGGGCTTATGTAAAACATGTGACAATTTAGTAAACAAATTTGACCTTAGTTAATCAATAGATCAATAGATCAATAGATCATGATTGGACAGGGAGGGTAGGTTGGGTGGCTTGATTTACTGATTTACTGATTAGGTATGTTAAAAACATTGACAATTTTTAGTAAAAAAATCATTGGACTGTTTAATCAATAGATTAATAGGATCAATAGTATCAATAGATCAATAGATCAATTAGATCATGATTGGACAGGAGGGTAGGTTGGGTGGCTTGATTTACTGATTTACTGATTTAGGGTATGTAAATACATGACAATTTAGTAAAAAATTTGACCTTAACAATATGATCAATAGATCAATAGATCAATAGATCACAAGTGGTCATGGAGGGTGGGTGGATGGTGGTTTGATTTACTGTTTCTGCTTTTTAATATGTAAAAAACGTAAAATTGGAAGTTATAAACATAAAAAGAATAAGAAACTTTATTTATTTATTTATTTATTTATTTATTTATTTATTTATTTATTTATTTATTCTTGATGGTTCTGAAACCATTATTTTCGAAATCTACAGATCCAATAACATATATAAAGACATCAATATTGTATCATTACATAAATATTTAATAACTCGCACCGCACCGGAGCCAGCACCTGTGCGGCTGTCAACTTCCTACTCCTCTGCTGTCAGACTCCTTTCTGATTCACTTTCGGGTGCATCTTCATCCTTCTTTTCTTCCTCCTCGTCCTTTATTTTGCACTCTGTGCTTTTTTTTCAGTCAGGACCCCCCTCATGGGGGGCCCTAGACACCCTATACGGACTTATAACCCTCGTATTCGAGATCTACGGTCTCGATAACCTATATAAACACACCAGTATTGTTTTTTATACGGACTGTTTCTTAACTCGGCAACCGCAGTGGCTCAGCACCGTGCCCGGAGCCAACTTCCTCAGGATTCCCATATCTACTATTTCTAGAAATTTTAATTCTGAATCCTCTCACCAAATTTCAGCCAATTACGAAACACTTCGATTTTTCAAAGGGGGCGGTGGGTCCCCCTTCGGGGACCACGGGGACGGTAACCTCGTCACCGACGAGGTTACCTCCCCATCTAACACCCCTCCAAATTTTAACCAGATTACGATAAACCCTACCCCTGTAGATAATATCGAACTCGGAACCGGCATGCGAAGAAGAAAACCGCGGGCCGGTTAATAATAACAAAAATAATAATATAATAACTAAATAATAATAATAATTAATAATAAAATTAATAAAAATATTAATAATAATAATAATATATTAATAATAATAATAATAATAATAATAATAATAATAATAATAATTAATAATATAATTAATTACAGTCAGATCAACATAACCGATTTCCTGAACCAAAACGCCGAACCCCTGAAACCGGAGGCCGGATCCGGAGGCCGGAGCCGGACTAGGAGACGCTGACGGTGTCGCAGGGCGAGTAGCAGTCAGAGAGGCGTAAAAAACGACTCAGATTCGTTTCTCTTGGAAATCGAATCTTCGATGTAATAATAATAATAAAAAATAATAATAATTTAACTGTGTATGTGTTATGCGCACGCGCAAGCGCGCGTAATAAAAAATAATTACGAAATAAAAATAACATATCCATTAACTTATCTCAAAAACACGTGTCCGCTTATCAGCTACGCTGATAAAGGACACTCAGAGCTGTATTCCCAAAAGTGCCGCGGAGGATGGGGGCGTAATCTATTATATATTATAATATATATATATATATATATATACTATATATTATATATATATATATATATATATATATTATATATATATATATATAATATATATATAATATATATATGATATGTGTTATAATATTATATATATATATATATATATTATATATATATATATATATATTATATATATATATATGTGGTGGAATATTTACATTTTAATTGGATTTTATTTTGCGATTCTTTTTAATTAAATGATTTTTCCCATTTACGGGCTGAGTCAAAGCCTTGATTGAAGGTCACGGATATAAGGAAAATATTAATAAAATTTCAAGTCGTATGAAAGCTTTTACATAAGTGAAGAATGCTTTTAAATTGAAGGGATATATTTCTGACAGAAAATATATACCATACAAAGAAATATACCATACCATGTGCACCATACCAAGTCAACCTAATTTTCTCTAACTCTCGATCCACAAAATCGATCGATTAAATAAGTATGTTTTTGTTGCACGAAAAGAAAAAGACCCGTATCTTTATCTGTTTTTTTTTTTTTTTTTTTTTTTTTTTTTTTGGAAAAAACGTTTTTTTCAAGTTGAATCGCTGGACATATAATTGTTTTTTTTTTGGAACGTCGTACGAGGCTTTACATTTTTAAAGTATTTTCTTAAAGAAATAACATGCATGAAACTAGAGAATTTTTAGCCCATTCAGTATCCAGATTAATGGTATTTACAATGGCAAGTCAATTAAATTTACGAATGTTGCCAAATTTTGCATTTCGAAACAAATTGCGATAATATTCGAAATAATTACTTTTCACTTTTTTATTTATTTATTTATTTATTTATTTATTTATTTATTTATTTATTTATTTATTTATATTGTTCTTATTAATTAATCTATCTTTCTTTTTTCTATTTATGTTTGCTTGATCTTATCTTAGCTATCTCTTCTAAGTCTTAACTATATTTAATCTATTTTACGCTAGTAATTATATATATTATATATATATATATATATATATATATATATATATAGTATTATATATATAATATATAATATATATATATATATATATATATATAGCTATATATATATATATATATATATATATATATATATATTAGTATATATTATATATATATATATAGTTCACACCTCATGGGCATGGCTCTATTCAAGGGGGGAAATTTCTCTAGGTAATTGCTCCCTAGGATCAAGGGGAAAGATCGACCACAGGATATACTATATATATATATATATATATATATATAATATATATACTATATATATATATATATATATATATATATATATTATATATATATAATCATATATATATTATATATATATATATATATACAGTAGTACCTCGCAATAACGGCGTAATTGGGACCGGACCCTCGCCGTTAAGTGAAAATCGCCGGTAAGTGAATTAAGACATTTTTTTGTGCCTCGCGAGTGCCTGCAAGCAAAACTACGTACTATATATATATTAGGTGTGCAATAACACTAACTATAAAACAATGGTAGAAAGGGAAATTTACACAGTGTTTACCTTTGAATATATATCTAGCACATACCGTACATTATTTACAACTGAAAAAGAAATATAAAATTTTAAATACAAATATTTTTATTTTGAGGATACCACTTCTTCGTCCGACCGTACAATGGATGTTGGCGAATCTTCATCATCTGAATCTACAAACAACCGCCTTCACTTTGCAGACGGTGATAGTGATGTAGTTGGTGTAGAATCTGAAGTTGATGACTGGCCAGACGTTTCAGTGGAAGGTTGCGATGGTCTCCATTTGAAAAATGACAACCAAGAGACCTGTCTCATTAGAGTGCCTCTCTTCCGAGTGAACTACTTTATAACATGACAATGGCCATTTTGTTATGATAGGCATTAACTTTTTGACGACTTTCAAAGTTTAACTTAATAAATTTATTATACAGTGTAAAGTTTGGAAAATAGTTAGATAGATGCAGAATGCACAAAGTCTCTTTGATTGACCGCATGCATCGCAATACGCTACGATAGCGTCTGTTCGTTCGTGCGTGCGTTCCTTCCGCACAACACTGAGTAGTTAAGAGCGCCGTTATTTGCGAAACGCCGGTTTAAGCGTAGTAGGGCCGTTATTCGAGGTGCTTAGTGAAATTTTAGAAAAATAGTATATCATCATATGTAACGATCTTTATAAGTATAATATATATATAATATATATATATATATATATTATTATATATACTATATATATATATATAATATATATATATATATATATACTTGATTTACTTTATTGGAATGTATTTCCATATTGGTTTGGTCTTAATTTTTTTATAAGCTTAAATTTTATTATTTCTATCAGTATCTTTTTCCCGTTACAAAATTATTCCGAATTTAAAACAAAAAATAATTGAACTTGCATCTCAACAATCACGATTTTCTTTTCTAACTAGTGAAAAAAAATTATTTTCATGTTAAATTTTCAATAATATTTAAAACTTTCACATTTTTTTTATTGATTGTCCTTAGAAATAAAATAATAGACTAATAATAATAATAATAAT
>JABUQX010134422.1:0-2500 GCA_015478945.1 Trachelipus rathkii | reverse complement strand
GATATATATATGTCCATATTTTTTATAAGTTAAGTGGTAGGTAATGAAATAAGTGTTTAATGGGATGAAATATGGACTGAATTGAGAGAATGACTGAGGTATTAAAATAACGGTAGGGGAGAATGGTAGGGATATGAAACAAGGAAGGTATATTGGTGAAGTAAGTGAGAAGAGGGTGTGTTGGTGAAACTTGCAAAAGCTGTTTATAATCACCTAAAATGAGATTAGCTTATGCTTGAGAAATAAAGTATGAGTGAATATAGAGATGAGGAAATATGAAGGATAAGTTATAGTATGGGTTAGTTTTTTATTAGATTATGAGGAGAAAGCTATGTGATAGATGTGAGAAGAGAGTGGGGTAAATTTGATTGGAGGATGTTGGAGGAAAACTGTGAGATTGAGTAGGAGTTAACTAATACTTAGAGTTAAAAGTGATTAATTCATATAGGTAGCTCTTTTATCTGGAATAGTAGATATATAGTTGATGTGATTAGAGTTGATTTATAGGAGGTGATAGAGAGTGCAAGTATGTTTTGAGGGTGGTATATGAAGTGCTTGAGGATATCAGGGGTTGATTAACAGTTAATCTGTCGCCGAAATATTAGTAGCGTATTTATCAATATTGAATTTATAAGGATGAAGGTGTTCAATATGCATGAAGGAAATGGGATAGATGAGGTAGGAGGTGGGAGTTGATAATTGTATATAGTAGTAAATGGTGATACCTTATAAATAGGGAAGTGAACAATTGAATTACTTTTAGGTTATTATTGCGGACGATAACTGTATTAGTTGACCTAATGGTATGTAGCGGAAAGTAATAACGACGGGAAGGTCGCTGAGGATGATTTATGGTGAGTGAGAGCATAGTTAGTTAAGTATAGTAAGAATATAGTGTGGTAAAAAAGTGGCACTTATAGAAATAAAATTAGACCACGTAGTTAAAGTATATGTTGAGCTTGATTATAGTTAGATTACGTAAGATGAATGAGAGTAGAAATGAGCGACGAGGGGAGTGGGAACTTATTAGAAGAGTTAGTATAATTAATGATATGGAGGTGTGAATAAGTATTTGGTAAATATGTAAAAATACTTATAAAACTTTATTCGGTAAATATTTGTAAAAGAATACTTTTGCAATTTTACTCGGTAAATAAAGAGGTAGGGCAGTGGACATTGAAATATGAGAGGAGATAATTAAGAATATACTATGGTATGTATATAATATAAGGATGGTAGATAGAAAGAGAATGATGTTGAAGCTTTTGAAGTGTGGCTCGTAAGAGAATAGGTGGACAAGGGGGGGAAATTTCCATCAATTAACGACAAATATTAATGTCTATGTTATTCGAAAATCATTTCTACATTCAAAAAGGTTTTGTTGATACCTTTAATATTCTATATGTAGGTGTATTTAAACGTGTGGGGTTTGAATGCTAAAGAGTAATACCTAGGAATAAGAATGCTTGATGAAGATATTATTATGAGATTGAACGGGGTTTGAGAAGTGAGTTTTGTGGGGTTTTCAAGGCGAGATAGGGAAGGCAGGGTGTCGATATTAGGTCGAAATTATAGTGTGGTTGAGTGGTGGCAGAAGGTAGACACAGGTAACTTGTTGATCTGTAAGAGGAATTGGCTGTGTAAGCAGATACAGTGAGGTGAGAAGCTAGCGGAGAGGAATGGTTAGTCGAGAGATATTGTTCACAGCTATATAAGGGGCGATTAGTTAGAATGGAGGAACATGAGCAGAGTCTGTGTTATTAGAGAGAGGAGATTTTTTTTGGCGAGGATAACTAGGTAAGGGGATTCTTGATGTGAAGATAGAAGATTAGATAGAGGGTAGATACCATATAAGAAGGTAGGTTTAGGATGGTATGGGAATAAATAGGAGATTGCTGTAGATGGAAGGATAGGATCGAGAATGTAAGGTGCAGGAAGAGGTATTGCGTTGTGGATTGCGCTCAATAGAGATAGTAGTCGGGATGAGTAAAGAGTGTGATAGGTGATTTAGGAGGGTGAGGGCTGAATATGAAGTGAGTGATATAGTAAAGTGTAGATATTGAGAGTACGTAGGTATCTTATATATAGTATCGTACCATATAATACCTCATCCCAGCTTCACAATCAACCTCAGTTCGCACTGGGAAAAAAAGTGTAGAGTCTGCAAAAATAAAATTCAAACTTGAAATTCAATAAATACAATTATACAGTCTAAATATGTATCTAATATTACTCAGTACAAGTTTATATATAAATCCAATGTATATACTAGTCTCATAATTAACAATTCAGTTAATATTACATATATATTACATATATTTTTCATACTACTACTACTATCATTATAATATTCCTTATCTCTACCTAAACCTGGATAATAATAATTGCATTAATCATACTCAGTATTAGTTCATATACACGGGGTAAACTTAGGAATTAATAAAAGTTAAGGTATAGAAGCAATATTTCAGTTATAAATTCCTATTATATATATTATAAA
>JABUQX010134420.1:10000-15855 GCA_015478945.1 Trachelipus rathkii | reverse complement strand
TGTGGATCAAACTGTACATTGAAACAAAATGATAGGGAAAGTGGAGGAAGATAATTGTATTAGGGGATTTATGATTTGCCAAACAGCGTATAATAGGATTAAAGGAAGCTCTTGGACAGGTTTTAGGGATATGGTTGTGAGGTGGTAGCTCTGAATGAAATCAAAGTGTGACTGACGATAGCTGAAGCGTGTTGTGAATAATAATAAATAGTCGAAAATTGATTGCTTTAATATTAATAGCGGAGTGAGACAGGGATGTGCTATGTCTCTTTGGCGATCCAATCTGTATGGATAAGGTTATAAAAGAATTAGAGGTAGTGGTGACAAGGGATAGTGTTAGAATGATGGAGATGGAAGAGGGTGGGGGGGTTTCTACCTATTATATGAGAATGATTTGGTTTGTGTGGCGAATCTGTAAGAAGCTTGAGGGATGTTAGGAGATTGTAGCGGTGTTAGTAAAAGGAGGGGTTGGAAAGTAAGCGTAGATAGAGTAAGGTTATGTTTGTGAGTGAGGGACGCCTCAGTGTGAAGTTATGTTAGATGGGAGCAGCTGGAACAAGTGTCTGAATTTAAATATTTAGATATATGTGGAATGAAAAGGGAGCGGATGATGATGCAGTGTAGTTGGAAAGTTGTGAATGGCACTAAGGTGTCTGGTGCAATTAAATCGTTGGTGGATGAAAAAGGACTAATTCTTGAGTGCGCTATGGACTTACATGAGGAATGTTGTTTACCTGTTATGTGTAGTAGTAGGACTATGTCTGGTGCAATTAATCGGTTGGTAGATGTAAAGGGACTAAGTCTTGAGTGCGCTAAGGACTTACGTCGAGGTATGTTGTTACCGTTGTTAATGTATAGTAGTGAATGAGCCTATGGTCTGGAATAAGTGGTTTAGATCTAAAGTACAAATGTGAGTTCAAAGAACCAGTCTTAGTGGCGCATTATGTGAAAGAAATGATAAAATAAGGAATGAATGTATTAGCAGACGTTGTTTGTGTGGATATGGGCGTAAATGAGAAATAAATGAAAGTACGTTAGAGATGGTTTGGTCATGTGGAAGGAATGGATGATAGTCGGTCAGTTAAACGGATGTATAGTGTGAGTGTGTTGGGAATCGACCGGATGGGAGACCAAAGAAAAGTGAATTGAGTCAGAAAAGGAATGCCTGGGAGGAGAGAAAGATGTGAGTTTGGCAGAGGCAGAGAAAGGTGCGTAACAGGAGTAAATGGCGGGGTTGTTGAGGGGTATGGTTGTAGCCCACTTGGCAAGGAATGAACCCCACATTGACGAGTGTCATAGTGAGTGTCATGCGTCTCGTGAAGCTCTAGATGGATTTTCTGGACCTTGTGACGATTTCTCACTAATTGGTATAAATGGGGCGGTAAGTCTGGGCTTTCTTTTTTACTTGCTTCATATTCTTTCTACTACTTTTCTGTTTCCGGTGCGTTACGCACCTTACCCAGTCTTGGGGAGAGAAGATGGGTGATGATGATGATGATATGATGATATATATTAATATATATATATATAATATATAGATATATATAATATATATAATATATATATTATATATATTATATAATATATATATATATTTATATATATATATATATATATATAGATATAATATATATATATTATATATAATCAGGGGCGGATATATAGGTAGGCCAGTAGGTAGCTCCCTACCCAATATTTTTAGGTTTTAAATAATTGAATTTAAATTTAAAATTATACTAAATTATTAAAATTTTATATAAAGTAAAAAGAAGCTATTTTCATTCAATAAATTAAAAGAAAACAACAACAATATCAATAGCATAATAATAATTGAATTCATTTAAAAATTCTGCTCCTACTCTGATCTTAAGAGTAAAAATCTTTGCCCCGGGCGGACGAATGACGTCATTGTTTACGTCAACTTATAAGGGGGCGGGCTAGTCTGTCCTAGAGAAATAAGTGCGAATAAAAATGAAATATCTAAAGATAAGTGAGTTGTCTGGGGGAAATATTTCGAAAATGAGGTTTATGAAGTTTGTTTGAATTTTTGTATAAATGTGTCTGTTGATTGTTCTGATATTGAAATTAATTTTATATACTTTATTTAAGTGGTTATTTAGCCATTATATACATTAAAAGCATGCTAAAATAATGCTTAAGGGAATAAGGGTAAATTTTATATAAAGAAAAAACGCTTTTAAAAACTTATCTATAAAAACACAGCTTTATTTTAAAAAAAATGATAGGCCTAAGAAATTTACTCAATTGGATTGTGATTTAAAATTAAGTATTTGCGTAAATATAATGTAAACAAGCTTTTTCATACAATAGATATGTATACGTATGTATAATTATTAAAATTCTTTCAGACTCATTCTATATAAATATATAATATATATTATATATATATATATATATATATAATATATAATATAATATATATATATAATATATATATATAAATATATAATAATATATATGATATATATATATATATATATAAACTCTGCCTACCCAAGTAATTTGGTCCATGTACGCCACTGATATATATATATATATATATTATATATATATATATATATATATATATATATGTATATATTATATATATTATATATAATATATATAATATATATATTATATATATATAATATATATATATTATATATATAATATATATATAAATATTTATATAATATTATATGCAAGTTTTCATAAAGTACTTTTACTTGGTACTTGATGCCATGTACTTGTACTTGTTACTTGAACAAACTTGTACTTTTACTTGTACTTGAACAATTCTAGAGTACTTTTACTTGTACTTGTACAAAATGTGTCTGATTGTTCTGAAATTGAATATTAATTTATTATAAACTTTGATTAGGTATTTAGCATTATATACATAAAATAAGTGAAATAATGGCATAATGGAGTAAGTGTAGATTTTATATTAAAGAAAAAACGCTTTTAAAAACTTATCTATTAAACGACAGCTCTATTTAAAAAAAAATGATAGGCCTAAGAATTACTCAATTGGAATGGTGATTTAAAATTAAGGGTATTTGTAAAATATAATTGTAAACAAGCGTTTTCATTACAATAATAGTATACGTATTATAATATTAAATATGTTTTCGATGTTGTTCGTGAGCTTATATATATCTATATATATATAATATATATATATATATATATATATATATATAATATATATATATGTATATATATAATATATTATAATATTATATATATATATATATTAAACTCTTTCTCTCTCTCATTCTTCAAGGTACGCCACTGAATATATATATATATATATATAGTATTATATATTATATATATATATATATATATATATATATATATATATATATATATATTATAATATATATATATTATAATATATAATATCATTTGAAATATAAATAAAAAAAGATATGTTATTTTTTTTCTCTTTTTTTTCTTTTTTCTATAATATATATATATATATATATATTTATATATATATATATATATATAATATATATATATTATAATATATATATATATATATTCATATGCAAGTAGTATAAGTACTTGTACTTGCACTTGATACGATTGACTCGTACTTGTTGTACTTGAAAAATTCTAGAGTACTTGTACTTGAACAATTCTAGAATACTTGTACTTGTACTTGAAACCCAAGCCTGGTACTATATAAATATATATATATATATATATATATATATATATATATATATATATATATATTATATATATATATATATTATATATATATATATATATATATATATATTATATTTATATATATTATATATATATATATATATATATGACCGGGAAAATGGGCCATGCAACTTTATAAAATTACTGTCTGAAAGCTATTAATTAAATAATCAAATTTTCATCACTTTCCATCTCTGTTTCCGTTTAACGATACCATATATATATATATATATATATTATAAATTTACATGTGAAAGCTTTAATTAATAAAAGTATACGATTTTTTTTTATGTAAAAAATATCCAACAAAAAAAAGAGCACAAATGTTTTTCATTTTCCACTCCGAACTTCTGAAAACCGAGTTTCGCTAAGTAAACGAATGTGTGTAGAGGTACTTTCGCCTTCGCAGGAGAAAACAATTGCAAAACGCGAACGTTCGACGTTCAGTAGGGTTCGACGAATTCACGCATGTGTGTGGCCGCCTTTATATATTAATAGAAATGAGGAAAACATATTTATGGTTCGTGAATATTTCTTAGGTTTAGTGGCTGTTGAATGCACAAAAGGAGAATCTCCAACGAAATCAATACTTCGAAGGTTGAAATAAATAGCGACTTTCTGATTGGACAGCGACATGATGGTGGAGCAGCAAAAAAGAAAAGTTTTACATAAAAGTGTTCAAGATGTCGAAATATTCAGCGCCTGGCATGTTCATTGATGTTGACATTTATTTGAGTAAAACACACTAGAAACTATTAGCACAATGAAAACAACTGGGCATTATTTTAGTTTTCCAAGACGAAAACTATTTTATTAAGAAAAAAAAATTCTTTCTATTTATGCTTTTGTTGTGTAACCGTTGCATCTCGGTAAGTTTATTCCATATCGTGAAACGAGAACAAACGACCTCCTTAATTTAATTTCTGACGTATCTACGAATACATGCCGTGACACGGGGCCTTCATTCCACAGAGTACATTTAATCACTTCCCAGTAAATGAAGTATCTAAGAAAAATGAAGTTTTGGGCTCGGCGAAGAATGTGGAAACTCCCGGTCTGAAGTTATTGTATTTCAAATGGGTATTTCTTTCATTATGAATTAGTTATAGTGATCCGTTCAACACTTTGGCTTTTATTCCAACCCACATAAAAATTATGTAATCATGGAAATAATACCTCAAAAAATGCCTAGTGGATGATTAAAAATGCTTGATTTTTCTCGCTCATTGGAGCTGACATTCACCTTTCCATGGCAGTTCGCCATAAGTGAGAAAGCGCTCTTTAAAATCTGATTATAACGCTAAAGCAATAAAAAATTTCATCGTAGTTCTACTAATTTACATACAATGCTAACTATAAAAAATAATCTCTAAAATTCCCAAATAATAATAATAATAATAATAATAATAATAATAATAATAATAATAATAATAATAATAATAATAGATAATAATAATAATAATATATAGATTATAAAACTTATAATCCATTATTATCATTCAAATAATTGCGGTTTAACTTTTAACTGTCAACGATAAAATTGTTGTTTCCCAATTAAAAGCCGAAAATGAGAAAGGCAAAAGCACGTTAAAGAGAAGGAATGTTAACATTCAATTAATTAATCAATTGCAATTAATAATATACTTAATATATTATTCCAAATAGTATCAGTAGTAGCATAAATCAGGTTGACTATTATATTAACACCGACCGATTCCCAACGAGTGCCAATAACGGCTTTAGAATCGCTGGGAATTCTGTCACGATTGCCATTGATTTTTTTCTTCTACTTCAGATACTCCAGTTATAAAAAGGTCTTATATATTCGCCCCTGTATGGAAAACTGTTTCCACATTTGGTTTGATCCGTTCCTCCCTTCTTTTGGAAGAGTTGCTAGCTAAGGCTAAGAGGCCTTATAAATTTGTCCCATACTTTCTGACTTCCTTGACCCTTTCTCTGCGTCGTGACGTCGGTGCCCTATCTCTTTTCGATAGGTATTACAACGGCAGGTGCTCGAGAAGAAGTTGACCTCTCGCATTCCTCCACCACTACGGCCGCCCTCGTAACACAAAAGGTGCCTCACTCTCGTATGAATATTGTGTGAATATTGGAGGTCTCAAGATCACTTC
>JABUQX010134420.1:0-5000 GCA_015478945.1 Trachelipus rathkii | reverse complement strand
TTATTTGGATAATAAAAATAACATTAAGAATTCTATTATAAAAGTTTCTGCAATTTTTCTGCACTTGTTAATCTAAATTTTAATGAAAACAAACTTTTATTAATTTCCATTTTCAAAAAAATTTCAGTTATTCAAGATTTTCACAGACATATACAGTATACCTTTTAAATATTTGAAATATATGAGAATGAAAAAAAATAATTCTCAAAACTTGATACAAAAATGTACAAATGAATGTATCTTTAAATTTTATTGACTAGAAGATAATAATTAGATTCCGTTATTAAAATTACTAAATAAATTTTTCAGTTAATAAAAAAGTAAAAATTCCTTCCACTTTGGTTATAAAATTACTGGAATATATTTTGAAGTTCCATTATTTTCTAAATTTATATAGCATGCAATAAAGTACAATAATTTGCAACATTGGATTGAATTAAGTCAGTGAATGAATCACATTTTCCAATTTTGTTTCACATTAGTTACTAGTAAGTAACTATCTGGTTGTCTAACTTGTCTTAGATATTTATATATCCTTACAATTATAATTAATCGAGCAGAATCGCTACGATAATCACACAGAGAATCTATGAGATATATATTATATATATATATATATATAGTATTATATATATCATATTATTTATATTATTATATATATATATAATAATATATATATATAGTATATTTATATATATATATATATATATATATAGTATATATATATATATAATATATTATATATATATATTACTTACTTACTTACTTACTTACTTACTTAATTCTTACTTCTTCCCCCAGGAAGGGTTCTTCATCTTGACAGTCGCGCAAGCATCTTGTCTCCAGACATCCCTCTCTTGCACTATTCCCCTTCTCAACAGCACTCTCATTGTTGGTAGCTAACATCTTTCCAGAGAGTCCTCCACAGACTCCGCCCATCTCTTTTTCGGTCTTCCCCTTGGTCTTCTGCCCTCTGTCGTACACACACATATACACACATTTACTATGACACTTACATTTACTCTGCTGCTCCATTCTCTCCAGATGTCCCTACCATCTCAATCTCCCCACATCCATCTTCAGTATCATCATCTTCACCCCTATATCTTCTCTAATTACTTCATTCCTTATTCTGTCTCTCCTACTCTTTCCAATCATAGTTCTCAAACCCTCATCTCCGCCGCTTGTATTCTATTCTCCTCTTTCTCGATTGTTGTCCATGTTTCGCTCGTACAGCGTGTCGGAGTCAGTCTATACTGTAAAAATCACTTTTTTAATCTCTATTCCGATGTTCCTATCTTTCATCATGGGGCATACGGTCCTTTTTTTTGAAACCCTTGTCCCGATGTAGAAGAGAGTCCCGATTTCGTCCCGATTTTATGATACAAACTCAGTTTTAACATGCTTTCGTATATTTTTAATATTTTTTTAATGAGTACTAATACTAACTATATATTTCTCAATTTAAAGCTACAATATTACATATATATATATATATTATATACACATATTGATTCATATATGTCTATATATATATATATATATATATACTTACCTTAATGTTTTCTATAGTTCTTTTCAGGCATGAACTTTTTGTAATCGAAATACATTTTTAATTACGCTCGTGCTTTGCTGACACAGAGTCTGACAAGGACAGCACAGAAAGTACTTCAAAGCAATATTCGGTGTAGTTGTCAGTTGTCTTCTCTTACGTGCGTGGTAGATGCTCGCGCAGTTCTTAATTTTAGAATTGGAATGTATAAATAATATATATATATACTAACTATATATAATATATATATGTATATATACTATATTATATATTATAATATATATATAATAATATTATATATATATATATATATATTTGATTACAGTGATTGATTTTTTACAGATAGGCTCTATGATTAGCTTTCGAGAGATAATTTTTTCTTTTCTTTTTTTCGGTTGTGCTTCATTTACTAATACCGTAGACAAGAATATTGTTGCTGAAAAACATGGGGCCAAAAAGAAAGTGTGTAGTTAATTCAGAGCTTCAAAAAGAGTACTCTTTCCTTAAAAAAAACTAAAACTGATTCAGATGTTCGTTGCAATACATGTTCATCCACTTTTAACATATCTCATGGAGGGCGTTCTGATATTAAACACCATTTAAGTAGTGAAAAACATAAAAGTGCATTGCGCGCAAGTGCATCTAGTTCCACTGTTACAACCTTTTTTAAGAGTGAAACGATTGGTGACAAAGAAGTTAAATTAGCGGCTGCTGAAGGAACATTCGCTTATCGCAACATAATCAGTCTATCATATCAATGGATTGTACATCAAAACTCATTCAATTGCTTTTACCTTAAATTCACCTGCGCTCGTACTAAAGCTGAGGCAATCATAATAAATGTTTTAACTCCTTTTGCGTTATCAAAACTCTTGTCAGATATTCAACAAAGTAGTTTATTTTCATTATGAGCGATACCTCTAACCATAAGGAAATCAAATTGTGCCCGTTTTAATTAGGTATTTTAAAGTTGATAAAGGTGTTCAAGTGAAACTATTCGATCTGAAATCATTGCCTGGGGAAACGTCAAGCATTATTTCGTCTTTCTTAACTGATAGTTTAAAAAGTGTTAATGCAGTTGATAAAGCTATTGCTCTTTGTGCAGATAATACTAATAGCAACTTTGGTGGTGTTTACAGGAGGGGTATTAATAAATAATATTTTAACAAAACTCAAAGAAAATCTGGGTCATAATTTACTTGGGGTTGAATGTACCACTCACATTCTTCAAAATACTATTTAAACAGCTGCTGATACTCTACCTGTTGATATCGACGGAATTGTCTCTAAAATATATTCTCATTTCTATCTCTTCACAGTTAGGGTTGAATTATTGAAAGAATTTTGCGAATTTGTGGATAGTGACTAAATGAAAATTCTAGGATATAGCAAAACAAGGTGGCTTGCTCTACTTCCCGCAGTTGAACGCTTGTTATCTATGTTTCAACCTCTGAAATCGTTTATCGAGTCTCAAGAAAAATGCCCATTTATCATAAAAAAAAAACTTTTTTGAAAACCCTTTGTCAGAAGCGTGGCTTTACTTTATTCATAATCAGGCATCAACTTTTTATACATGCATCGAGAAGATTGAAGGACAAACAATTACCATTTTTGAGGTAATCTCAGTCTTAAATGATTTGTTGAGAAATCTACATTCAAAATGTGAAGACTGATTTATTACGACAGCCGTATCATCAATACTTAAAAAATTGGAGAAAGTGGGAATTGGATCAGAAATAGCAAAATTTAGACAAAATGTGTATACTTTTTATAAAACTGGAGTTGAGTATTTAAATAAATGGATCAAACCTATCGATAATTTGAAAAATTTTACCTGGATTACCTTGCAGAAAATGCCCAGCTGGGAAGAAATACAAAATACCCAATATTTTATTCTTGAACTTATTCCACAATTCACAGTTGATGAGACTGCTTTATACGATGAGTTCGTCTATGTTAAACAGTATTTGCGACCAGAAGTTTTGTCCACCTGGAGATCAAGAGGAATACCTTCAGTCGAATGTTCGGTTGAAATTTTTACTTATTTTATTGAGAATAATATACCTTATTCTAACATTCTTAAACTGGTGGAATTTCTTCTTTGCTTGCTCGGAACAAATGCCGCTACGGAAAGAGTGTTTTCTTTAATGAACAGCTTGTGAACTAGCGATAAAACACAACTCTCTGTAAATACTTTGAAAACACTTTTAATTACCAAAGTAAACTATGATTATACCTGTTGTGATTTTTATAAAATGATCTGTGGAGAAGCAGAACTAAAAGGAAAATCATTCCTTCGAAAATAACAAAAAGCACACCAATAGAGCCAGACAAAAAGTATATATATAATATTATATTTATATATTATAATATATAATATATATTATATATATAGTATATCAATATATATAGTATATATATTATATATATATATATATATACTATATATATATATATACTATAATATATTATATTATATATATATATATATTGATGTGTAGCGAGGGTTCCGATTTTTCGTTCAGAAAACATGGTAACAGGTATACCGCTTTCATAACTAATCCATACTTCTCCATTCTTCGCGTAATCTCTCATCCTCTTCCTCCCCTTCTGTTAAAACATCCGAGATAATTGCAGGTATTTGCCGCCTACACCTCCTCCTCTCTCACCATCATCCTCATCCCCTCCTCATTTCCTCCGGTTACTGTTAATCAAACATTACTCACTTCATCTAACAAGAAAGCCAGGTTAAACTCAATATTTCATACTCACTGTTCTAGAAACTGACAAGCTATTTCACTTCTATGGCTGAAGAGCTTTCTGTAAAAGAGAAATATGAAATTTTTTACATATTTTATATACTACAGGTATGATAAGAATAATTAATATATATATATATATATATATATATATATATATAATATATATATATATATTATATTTATACTCATAATTATTATAAAATAGGCAGTGGGGATATTGATTTAAATATCTATATATGATAATATATATATATATATACAGTATAATATATAGTATATATATATATATATATATATATATATATATATTATATATATATTATATGTGATATTATATATATATATATTATATATATTATATATATATATATATATATATGATCTGAGGTTATTACTCAGACCAATTAAATAAGTAATTAGTATTGGATGATGAAGTGGAAAGATTTTTTCTGCTTTTGAAATTTATTAATTGTGCACGTGAAATAATAATATGACAGATGATATAATAAATGTTGTAATCACAATGGGCAGAAAATATTTAATTATGGAATAGACAAAGTTACTTTGATATAATAATAATGACACGGCAAACTGCCGGCTTTTCTTTGGCCCTATGCTACCTGACACAACCGAATCGTCCGGCGTCTAAAATAATAATCCCTTCGGCTGGGGCTTCTCAAAGCGGC
>JABUQX010134419.1:22500-40536 GCA_015478945.1 Trachelipus rathkii | reverse complement strand
TATATACTAATATATATAATATATATATATATTATATATATATATATATATATATATAATATATATATATATATATAATATTTAATAATTAATATTATTTATATATATATATATATATATATATATATATATATATATATATATTATATATATAATATATATATATATATATAATATATATATATATATATAGAGAGAGAGAGAGAGAGAGAGAGAGAGAGAGAGAGAGAGAGAGAGAGAGAGAGGAGTGAGCATACTGGCAGCGATGAAAATTACCTCCCATTTGGCTTATGATAGTAGGTCTTCCATGCATATTCCAGTGCTAATGGTTCGCCTTTCTTTTCTCCGTTCATTTTCACACTCATCCTCCAGACAACATCGTTACAAACACCAACTTTTATCACATATTATAAACACATACTTATATTCACACGCTTCTCTCTAGACAACATCTTACAGCCATCCCAATCCCTTATATCCTTATATGAGGGGGAGAAGGAATTTCCCACATCGTATGTCTTGCGTGTCGTAGAATGCGAATTAGGGGGACGGAGGAAGTTCTGTTTTGTCAGAAATGCTAATGCATGCCTCGGAGAATGTTGTGATCGTAAAGGAGCAAGTAAGATTATTGTATTTTCTACTGAGAAAAGAATTTTTTAGGTGTCATGGAGAACATATTTGGCAGGTTTTTGGAATGAAATATAAGTTGTAAAGGTTTCTGGAATTTGAAGATGACAATAATTCCTAAAGGCAGCGTCCCTGTGGCTAATAGCACGAGAACAAGCAGAGTTAAACCAAGTTTTCTAGGTTTAGTTGAAGTAAAGATCATGGGGTGCACCTCGCTGCAGAGAGAATTAGCTCGCGCTCTGCACACTCCTAGGGAACCCTTTCCACGGAATCTGTAGTCATTCCATGGGAAAATCCAAGAAGTACGACCGCAAGTCGTCGGACTTGCGGTTCGCAATATTTACAGCATCAAGTGCCAAAAACGTTTTCTCGCAGTGGATGGGAGGTCTTTCCTGCAGATGATTGGATATAGAACAGAAAACAGATATGAGAGTATCGGAGGAGCCCAGAGGAGGAAAGATTTAAAAGAATAAGGAGAAGGACTAAAGATTAGTAAAAGGTCTAGAATTTGATTCATCTCAAAGATGATCAGATACATGTAGGGAGCTGCACTAACTCCTCGAGCGTCATTTCTGATTGAAAAGTGTAGAAAGTTCACCAACTGGTATCTTGAGATTTAGGAGGAAAGCAATTGGCCAGTGAACCGTGAAATCACCAGAATGATGATTTCAGAAAATGTTGAGAAAGAGAATTTGTTCTAATTTGGAGCCTAAGTTAGTCGAAGAATCTAGAATAAGTCAGGTGAGTTTAGAGACAGATATACAGAACAGGAATGAAATTAATGGTAAATTGACAGGTTAGCTGAGTCATTAAACGAGAATATTCGGAAACCCAAATCCAATTACACGGAAACAAACAACATTGCAGACATTGTAGCACAACTACTGTCGGGTGAAAATTGAAGAGATAGTAGAGTCAGCCAAGAGAGAGTTTGGATGTCAGAACGGTGTCAAACAACTTAAGTTTCGGTTAGAATGAGAGATGCAGGTTTATATGGAGGAGAGGTGATTTTCACCAAAATTAAAAGAGATTTTAAACCGAGAGGAAATTGCACAAATTTATGAAGAAAGGAGACCGTACATCAAAACAAGACGGGCAATTTCGTGACGGCCACCAACTTCATTACCAGGACGGATCGCAAACACCCTTTAATGGTGATAATCGTAGAGTGGATAAGGGGTTATTTTTTTGGAATCAACCCCTAAAGGCTTTTCCGAGAAATCGCGTTTGCTACCATTTTTTCCCCTTTTTTTTATTTTCTTTTAAAAGGTAAGTGTGTCTGTTAATTTTTATTTATTGTGTGATAAGGAAGAGCTTGCTCCAATGTAAGAAAATGTGGATATGAGCGCAAAGACTCCATATATGCCCAATGGTGGGTAATCTCATCTCTCCGGGAAGCGTTACTTCCCTCCCATATATATATATATAATATATATATAATATATATTATATATATATATATATATATATATATATATAATATATATATATATTCATATATATATATATATATATATATATATATATATATATATATATATATATATATATATATATAGTATATGAATATATATATATATATATATATCCGGTTGAGCGGTGCGGTGCGGTGCGTGTGCGCAAATTTTGGTGCGGTGCGGTTGCGGTTGCGGCTACGGTGCGCTGTGGTTCGCTCTCGGTGCGGTGCGGTGCAGTGCGCAGGAAAACGCACCAGGTGCGGTGTGGTGCGGTGCGCAAAAATTCCGGTCGTACTCGGCCAACATAATATATACCGCGTACCAGATTGCGGGACGTGGACCCAGCTCTTTTGCACCTAACCAATCCCTTTCCCCAGCCGCCACCCATTTGGAAAAGGTTATATATATATAATTACATATATAATAATATTTGAAATTAATAATTCTCAAATTATGCTTCAAAAACTAAAGCTTTACATATATATTATATAATATATATATATATAGTATATATAATATTATAATATATATATGTATATATATATAAATATATATATATATATATATATATATATTATATATAAATTATATATATTATATATAATATATATATATATATATATATATATATATATATATATATATATATATATAATAGTATAATATATAATATATAATAGATAGATAGATAGAAGATAGATATATAATATATATAATATATATATATATATATATATATATTATATATATATAATATATATATCATATATATATATATATATATATGATATATATAATATATATATATATATAATATATAATATATATATATAATATAATAATAATAATAATAATAATAATAATAATAATAATAATAATAATAATAATAATAATAATAATAATAATAATAATAATAATAATAATAATAATAATAATAATATACTTGAAATTAATAAATTTTCTCAAAATTATGCTTCAAAAACTAAAGCTTCTGACCCTTTCAAGGGGAAGTTTGCTTCACTTTTCTTCGTAAATGAGATCTGCACGGCTTGAAAAGACTCTCACTAGCTACACCTGTTGCAAGGGCATGCTAAGTATTCCCTGACGAGTTCTGCAAGATGTGGAAAATTTTACAATTATCACGCATCAAACTAATGGATCTTTATCCGATTCGAAGAGTTTTCGGTTTTGAATAATCTTCGATCAATGACAGTGTCTTTTGATACCTCTGGAACAAGACTCTCCATCGCTGCTAGAAGCCAGAAGAGCGTTCATGGATAAGCAAGGGGTTCGCTAACATATGGTGTGCGTCTGTTTCTGTAATTTTTCCTTTTTATTGCTGGTGAAATTTCTGCCTTTAGCAGCATTCATCACATAGGCATACTAAATAAACTTTAACCCTCTGTGAAACATTTGGTTCAAGAAATTTGGGGTTTTGCATCTAGGATTAGAAAAGTTGTTATTGCACATTCGTCATCGTTTAGCAGAGTTTGAAATCTATTACCCTATCTTCAGCATGAGTGTTTCTGTCATTTTGAAAGTCCTTTACTTTTAATAGTAGTATTTAGCAGAGCAACTAGAGGAATTCCGTCTGACAAACAAGAATTTTCTGGGCTAATAGTCTTAGTTACCTCTTCAAAATGTTTAAGAAGAGTAATACAATTATTAAAATCGCAATATCATCACCTGTCAGGCTTTCACCTTTGTGTTTGTTCGAAGCGAGGAACACATTTCATATTTCATCCCATCCTTCCAAGCATGCTAACTAATATTCCAACGGAGTCTAACATCTTGCGTTACAGAAAGTTGAGGGACATTTAGTCTCATAATTCATAAATGAATATAATCCTCTATCCGCACAAAAAATTCATGTGGATGTGAATGCAAATGCGAAAAATGATGCGGATATTCGCATATGCGGATGCGGATGCGATATCCGCTACACCTCTATATATATATAATAATATATATATATATATTATATATATATATAATATATAATATATATATATTATATATATATATATAATGTAAATATATAAATTTCTATAATCCAGTTCTTTTAATTGAAGCCAAACGTGAAAATTCATAATTTGAGAAAATTATTCTTTACAGAACTAAATATGAATAATATGCCCTCCAAATTTCATATTTATAATATTTGTCTGAATGTAATTATCAATTATTTCGGGAGAAACAGACTTTCATGAAATTTATATGAAACATTCGAAATAATCCATAAAGAAGAAAAGAAAAACGTAAAAACTATTTCGTAAAATTGCCACTGTAATTCTGATCGGTCTCAATACAAAATCAATAAAGCACATTAACTTTTAAATTTATAACCTTATTAAGGGCTTATATAGTTTTATTGTTTTTTCTAGAGCTCACGAGTAGGAAAATGCAAGTGGCGGAGCCCTAACATAAGCAAATGCTCGTATGCCATGCATTCTTTTCCCCACTAAAAAATAATATAAATTATATTTACACACGATCTAATAATAATATTTAAAAAAAATAGAAAAAAAAAAAAAAAATTTAAAAACGAATGCAACATATTATTATATATATATATATATATATATATATATATATATATAATATATATATATATATATATATATATATTATAATAATATATATATATGATATATTAATATATATATATATATATATTTTATCTATTTATAAAAGTTACACCACGGGCATAGCCCTATTAAGGAGGGGAAACTTCTCTAGGTAATTTTCTACCAGGATCAGAACTAGGATTCGAACCCGCGACTTGCCATGCGACTCCGTCGCCTACCGTTTGAGCCACGGTAGCGGCATAATATATATATATATATAATATATAATATATATATATTTATTATATATATATATATATATATTTATATATATATATATATATATATATATATAATATATATATATATATAAAATTATATATTATATATATATATATATATATATATATATATATATATATAATATATATAATATTATATATATATATATACTATATATATATATATAATAATATTAGTACACATCCTTATAGAACATGTTCAAATATATACTTATTACCAGGTTCAAAAGTTTGCGACATTTGCAGTGCTAATCAAACGAGAAAATAAATGAAAAAATTCACACAGGGGTGTGTGAATGTGCGCATATGTGTCTAATTTTTTTTTAAACGACAAAAAAATAGCGAATTTTACCTTCACGCCCAAAATTAGACAGTATAACATTCTTTGGCTTTTAATAGAGTCTAAGTAATTCATTTTAATTGATTTATAACAAAAATTATATTTAAAAATCATGCCCTACATTCTGAATTCGCGCAAAAGGCCTAAAATTTAGAATTAGGAGAAAAATTGTTTTTTACAGTTTTACAAATAGACACACTATGGGAAATTATAAAGCAAAAAGGACTATTTTCCCTTAATAATTCTTTAACGAGCAATTTTATATGTTCTGTTTTGATAAGAGTTCATTATTTTGCAGCTCTTTGTTACACATTTTTTTAATGAAATGACCAAGAGGCCAGAACACACCACGAGGAGGTGGGTGCAATTCGAGTTCCACCTACACTTTTCCCAACCATTCAAACAATTAGGATATGCTAAACTATGTTGATTTAGTCCAAGACGTTTTCTTAATTTCAGATTTTTGATCAAATTTTGGCATTGTGGATCTTGAGAGAAAAGTTATAATGTAGCCATCTCTCTTTTCTTGTCCACACACTTTTTCTGCAGATTCTGTGATAAGTTTGACGCATCTTTCAACAGCATGGGTATAGCATTGAAAATTTTAAAATCAAATTTACGCAGTTTTATTTTGCAAAACTGACCAAATAGTCTCTATTGTAAAGCTTTCCATTATTGGAGGGGGTGGCAGCTTACATTTTGTCCAATCTATCAGCTCACTGTAGGCCGTGGCATCAAAATTTATTGAGGGAGTTGTAAAAGTTCTAACAGATTTCCCATTCGTATTTTGAGTTCTTGCCTTTTAGTACTCTCCTGTAACCCAATTCTCGTATGTGTGTCTCTCATCCACTATCATAGCCAACAACATGTTCTCTGGGTGACAGAAGAACGCGTTTCTCTCAATCACAGGATCGATGATTCTTTTAATGTCGTCTGGTATATGTCTCGTTGTTTGAACAACCTTAAATATATGTTTAGGACTATATTACACTGGCTGATATCTCCTAATGTCGAACCTGACAGGAGTATATGTTTTCAAATGTAGTTTGTCTGTAAGTTTTTTTTTGGGGAAATGAACAACCCTAAGAACCGGTTTGCACATGTCAGCCATCGGGTGTGACTGAGAAGTTCAGGATCTCTTGCAGCCAGATCTGGAGCACATTTTCCTGGCTGGATTGCTCTGACAATATCCAGAATGCACCGTTGGTCTTTACTATGATCAGTTTCATTTCCATTAATTTCATCTAATTGAATTCCTTCGAAATTTATAATGGGTAATTTCTCACAATCAGGCAGTTGTTTGCCGATTTTCCCAGAGAATGGCGCTGGTCCCTTCGTCTTTTCGTCTAAGTATCCAAATAAATGTCAGAATGGGAGCTCGTTGAAGTGAAGTAAGCAAATGAACCACTGCAATGGGCGCTGAATTTTAACCTCTATGTTGCTGATATCACCATTTTTCAACCCGTGTTTGTTGCTGTTCCTTCACAACCAATCTCTTACAGTTCATTAATGTCACCATCATTATCTTCCAGGTATTTAATGATGTAATTGGCTATTCCACTACCGTTTCAACTCACCGGTGTAACGTGACCGACATATTGCCCACCATGCTCACTAATGACGCTAATATGCTCCTCTTTCCTTACTGTTGGGGTATATTTTAGCTCCTATTTTTTCTTGAAAGATATTATCTTTTCTACTATCAAAGTATATTTCCTTTGTTACTATGGACCGGTCCATATATTGTCCTATAGCCTATCGTGTCTTCTGTTTTTTCTTTTATCTTTCTTTTATTGATTACTAGCGATGTATTTCTTTCAGAACTCATTCCAAAATCATTAAAAACGCTTGAAGCGATAACACCTGTAGCTCTATCAGAAACAGCAAAGCCATTCAGGCAAGAGATAGTGCGTATCGCTGGTGGAAAAATTCTCGTTCTCCTATCACTCTCGCTAATTTTCATTCAGCTAGAAATCTTCGACGAGCAAACGAGCCGTAAACGACCTCCTGACTCTTAACCTCCTTCTTCTCCTACTGAAAAATCTTTCTGGCCTCTTGCCAAAATATCTCTACCAACTTTTGCAAGTCTGCCTTTCCTCCTCTAATTCGATCTGATGGTTCTGTTGCTAATTCTCCAACTGAAAAAGCCAATCTCTTCGGCCTCCAATTTTCCTATAACTTAACCCTGGACGATTCTGGCATCCCTCTTCCTCCTCCTTCTCCTCTCACGTTCCTATGCCTTTGCCTGTGATTACATTTGTTCGGGTGCATGGGCTCCTGAATCTATGAACGTTATGAAGGCGGGTGGCCCGGATGGGATTTCCTCCCCAAGTTTGAGGGAGTGTGGCTTCCGTGTTGTCCCGCCCTAGTTCAACAAATATTCTTTATGTTCAATACTGGCACTTTCCCTCAGTGTTTGGAAGCGCGCAAATGTCCAACCTAATTCCGAAAAAAGGAAGCCGCTCTGATCCTTCTAAACTATCGCCCAATAGCTCTCACTTGTATTCTATCTAAGATCTTTGAAACCCTTCTCATCTCTAATTCTTAGATCATCTGGAAACTCATTCCTTCTTTCTGATCGAAACCCAGTACGGCTTTCGGTGTTTGACGTCTACTGGCGATATACTTTTCCTATCAAACCCGTTTATGGTCTTTCCGCTCTTAGGAACACGGGCGAGACCTGCGTGGTTAGCTTGACATATCCAAAAGCATTTGACCAGGGTATGGCACGTGTCACTGCTCTCCAAGCGTCCTCTCCTTTGGGTTTCCTCCTTTTTTTGCTTTCACTTATGTCAGCTTTCATTTCAAATCGCTCAATATCGGCTGTTTTGTTGATGACTATTACTTCTTCTTTTTCTGTCAATAGATGTGTTCCTCAGCGTTCTGTCTTATCTCCTACGTTATTCTTACTTTTTCATAAATGATCTTTCACCTGCACGTCTAACTCTATCCACTCATATGGCGATGACTCGATCCTTTATTCTTCAACTCATTCAATTCTGCTACTCTTTTACTTCTAGAATGCCTCTCGTCTTAAATCTTCCCGATTTCTACTGTATTATCGCTTGAACTGGATAGGATTTCGGCTGGGGTCATCTCAACCTTGTGAAATTCAATTCTTTAAAAACTCAACTTCAACAAATCTCACTCTCTCAAAAACACCTTCTAAGTTTCCTATCTCTTTTCGATTTTGTCTCATCTCTCCTGCTGACAATATAAACTTCCTTGGCCTTAACAAAAACAAAAAAAAATTCCTTTGAAACCTCCCATCACAATGGTTGCTTAGGGCGGCCTCAAAGAGGAACTGAGAGTTCTGTTTAGACTGCGAGGACTTTTTTTCTCTTTCTCCAGTTACTCCGCTATACAAGGCGTCTTATCCGTCATGTATGATACTACTCTCATATTCTGGAAGGGCTTCTGGTTTCCACCGGCTTTTGGACAGGGTAGAGTCAAAGGCCACAAAAGGCATATGACTGTTTTTCTTTTCAGCCTCCCAGTTGACCCTCTACCTTTGCGTGCGGATTTGGTGCTCTATCTCTTATTCTATAGGTACCACAGAGGCAAGTGCTCGAGGGAATTTACACTCGCGTACCACCACCTTTACGACGCCTTCGTAGCACAAGGGTGCTGTATCGCGCACGAGTTTTGTGTTGATATTGGTAACTCCCAGGCTAGTTCGCTGCGGGCTTCCTTCTTTCCTTGCCACTCTAGTTCTGTGGAATTCTGTCCCATCTTCTGTGTTTCCTGCTGTATTTTAATCTCCCTCCCTTTAAATCCTGCGTCTGTGCTTCATCTGCGTAATTTACGCTAATGGGTGAACTTTTGTGTGTACTATACCCCTCTTGAATAGGCTCTGCCTTGAGTGGTGGTGACAAAACTGTAAAAAAAAAGTAAAGCAGTAGACAATAATTTAAACCTCATTTGAAATGAAGAAGAAACTGAAGACAAGTCAATTTCACATACTTCTTTCGTGCGGAGATTTTCGAGTAGTTTTCATGTCACACAAGTGTCATTGTCAACTGCAACAGTTTCTCGCAATAATTCTAGTTGTTTCTCTCATTTCCTTTTTAATTAAGTTTCTTCTGTTTCTTGTTTATCTAGACTGCCAATGAAGGCAATCCTGGTTGCTCGCTGATCGTTATATACTGTCTCTTAATCAAATCCCATCATTTTGTCTTTTTTTTACTTAATTAGATATTAGCAAACATTATAATTATCTTCCTTATAGCAATTATATCTCCATTGAGAATGTTTGAATTTTGCAACCAATATCAAATAGCTTTTATTTCGCTTCAGCCACGAATTCCTCTATTTTTTCTTAAACCTCTCTTTTTCCTGGTCTCGGTTGTACGATTTTCTTAAGTTACAATATGCATCATGGTTGGCTTTTATCATTTGCACAACCGAGTATGAGTCACCACTGGAATGGAGTCTTTACATATAAGTATCGTCTATTTGAGTAGCATCAATATGGGTTATCGTTGAAATTGTTACTTTTTCTTTGAATCCGACGAAATTGAAATTTTATAGATTTCTTCAAAGAAACTTAGTAGCACGTCCTCATATGTAGATAGGTATGTTCCGCATAGTTCTTTAGGCAAGCCTGTCATGTCGCCGTTACCAATACCTTTTTTTGAGTCGCTATCTCACATTCTTCACAGCCAGTAACAAAACAAAGTCACAAGAAAACAATAAATGTAAAAATGTCACTCTTGCTTGATTTGAGTTACTTACATTGTTAGCTTCAGAGTAGCCGGGCAAGGAGAAGCATCATGGGCAAGCCGAGTAGCAACTGACAGACACTACAGACAGATTGAAAGAGTTGGGGAGATGTGGGGCGACAGGTTTGTTTGATGTGGAGCCTTGCTCCAATGCTCATGCTGAGTAGAACACATCACTGTCAGAATAACTGCAACAGCAAGTTTGATTATGATTTAGGTTGCAAAACAAGAAATAACATGAATGGTTATCTCATTTATTAGATTTGATAAAATACTGCATATCGGTAAACCCTGATTTTTTACGAAATTCTGTAGCCCTTAAAGCGTTAACTAAAATGAACCGTATGGTTTTTAAATATTTTTCTTATTATCACACATAAGAAATGAAGTAATTTAGACGCTATTAGAAAACCAAAGAACGCAGCCAGTTTAATTTTAGAGTGGAAGGTAATTTTTTTTTACATTTTTTCCAAACTTATCATTTTTCATTATTCTTTTCGTTTATTAGCATCCAAATACTCAACTTTTTGAACTCTATTTGAATTCGATAGTCAAAAATACTTGACTCCACTTAATATATATATATATATATATATATATATATATATATATATATATATATATATATATATATATATATATATATATATTTATATATATATATATATAGTATATATATATATATATATATATATATATATATATATATATATATATGTATATATATAAGTAAAGTATATATATATATAGACAAAGTATACTTAGTTGACCTTTTGATTCTAAAATAATCTAAAGTAAATTTCTAATTCTAACTTATTATAAATGAAAACAATATAAAATGTGTAATTTTAAAATCATAGAATTGCATTTTATTATAATTCAAAAATAGTAAATCTACTCTGTAGATCTTCTTCACCCTTTCAATATACTCGGTTTCAGACTTCAGTCTTAACTTCAAACTCCTCGGGGAAGGGTGTGCTTCATTTGTCTCGAAAATGCAGTTTTTTTTAAATGAAAATGATAAACTATATTAGTATTAAACATGAAAGTGTTAAATAAATAAAAAAAAGTCTCATTAAATTAAGTTTAAGAAAAAATTGTTCGATTATAAGTTCTTTTAAGTTGCTAATTATAAATTGTTAAGAATATACCAAAAACATCTTTTTCGACGCCCGCCATTATGTTTTGTCGATGGACCTTTTTTACGGTAATAGATTTTATAGATGTTAATTTAATAAAAAGATCAGCATCTTAATGGAACATAAAAGATTTTCTTGGGCTTAGTTATTATAGTTTAAATGTTTATATATATATATATATATATATATATGGTATATATATATATATATATATATATATATATATATAGAAGATATATATACATATATATAAGTATATATATATATATATATATATATATATATATATTTGGAAAGGTATTACACGGCAATGTAGGGGGCTAGAAATGACAAAAATATGTAGGGGACGTTTTCCATACCCGTAGGGGAGGGGCGAGGAACCCCCGCGACAACCAAATACCAAAGAGCGGGGGTTCCGGAGACCCTAGGGAAATAGTCCTACCTTGTCGTTCCCCGGAAGGCCGAGAGACCCCGACTCCTGCCATTTTTGCGGTTTACCCTTGGGTATTCCTTTAGTTAAATATATATATATATATATATATATATATATATATATATATATATATATATATATATATATATATATATATATATATATATATATATATATATATATATATATATATATATATATATATATATATATATAAATATATATATATATATATATATATATATATATATATATATATATATATATATATATATATATATATATATATATATAGTTATATATATATATATATATATATTATGTATATATATATATATATATATATATATATCTATATATATATATATATATATATATATATATATATATATATATATATATATATATATATATATATATATATATATATATATATATATATATATATATATATATATATATATATATATATATATATATATATATATCAAGTGACGTAAATTAACAAATCCCTATACTAGAAAGTCCATTTATATCCATAGAGATACCCTTGTACTGGTTTTTTTGAGGTAATTGGTGAGTACCGTATAAAGGTCTCTAAATAGACTTTCTCCATATATATTATATATATATATATAGCATATATAGCATATATATATATTATATATATATATATATATATATATATATATATATATATATATATATATATATATATATATATATGTATATATATATTAAAAATGTGTAATAGCGCTATAATTGTTGTAGATTCGTATAGGCATCTGTATATAAACTATTTTAAATTTACATATTAATTTAATTTTTTTATCAAACAATTAATTTATTTGAAAGCATTTGGAGACGTGTCCATCTTCCATTTGGGATTTTAAAATTCTTCCTAATTTAAAACTTAAGGGAAAATAGTCGAAAATTAAATGAATTTTTAATTTCCTCTCTCTCTCTCTCTCTCTCTCTCTCTCTCTCTTGTCTCTCTCTCTCTCTCTCTCTATATATACATATATATATATATACATATTATTATTATTATATATATATTATTATTATATATATATATATATTATTATATATATAGCATATATATATATATATATATATTTATATATATATTATATATATATATATATATATATATATATATATATATATATATATATATATATTATATAGACATATATATATATATATATATATATATATATATATATATATATATATATATATATATATATATATATATATATATATATATATATATATATATAGCTGTCACCACAACCTCACGGTAAGGATAAACATTCAAGGATAAAAGCTGTCCTCAGAAGCCCTTCACTTAACTCTAACGCAACATGCAGATTAGCACAGACGCAAGCTTGAAGTGAGGGAGATTAAATTCAGCAGGAAACACAGAAGATGGAAGAGAATTCCACAGAACAGAGGTGGCAGGAAAGAAGGAAGCACCACAACAACTAGCCTGGAGTTACCACACCATAAAAACTCTGCGTGAAGACACAGTGACTCCCAGCTACGCGGGCGTAAAGGTGGAAAATGTACGCGAGTGGCAAGTTCCATAGAGCACCGGAAACTGCGGTACCCATGTGAAGAGATAGCACCAAAATCAAAGCCGCAAAGATAGAGGTCAAGTGAAGTGGAAAGTACGGAACAGTTTATAAATCTTTTGGCCTTTGATTCGACCCTGTCCAAAAGACGGGTGAAACAAGAGCCCTCCCAGATATGAGAGCAGTACTCCATACAAGGGCGGATGAGGCCCTTGTATAGCTGGAGCAACTGAGAAGAGGAAAAAGTTTCGCAATCTAAACAGAATTCCAAGCTTCTTTGAGGCAGCCCTATCAACAGTTGTGATATGAAGTTTCCAAGACAATTTTTTGTTTATGTTAAGGCCAAGGATGTTCATACTGTCAACAGGAGAGAAGAGAGAACCGTCGAAAGAGATAGGAAAGTTTAAAGGTGTTTTAGAAAAGGAGATTTGTAGAAGTTGAGTTTTTAAAGAATTGAATTTCACAAGGTTGAGACGAACCCACCCGGAAATTGTATCCAGATCTACGAGAATAGAATCGGAAAGATTAAGACGAGAGGCAATTCTAGAAGTAAAAGAGGGAACAGAATTGAAATGAGTTGAAGAATGAAGGGTCGAGTCATCGGCATACGAGTGGATAGAGTTAGATGTGCAAGTGAGAAGATCATTAGAGAAAAGTAAGAATAAAGTTGGAGATATGACAGAACCTTGAGGAACACCACAATTGACAGAAAAAGAAGAAGTCGCCCCGTCAAGCGTTATGAGATATTGAGCGCATTTGAGAGAAAACCAGGTTGTGGCAAGGAAGAGAAGGAGGAGTCCCAAAAAGGAGGGAGCTTGAGTAATGACGCGACATGGCCCGGTCAAATGC
Organism: Trachelipus rathkii; assembly: GCA_015478945.1. Lineage (NCBI taxonomy): Eukaryota > Metazoa > Arthropoda > Malacostraca > Isopoda > Trachelipodidae > Trachelipus > Trachelipus rathkii. Next base: position 26,521 of record JABUQX010134419.1, on the reverse strand, counting down.
TTTGATATGTCAAGAGCGCCACCACGCAAGTCAGTCCCCATAGTTCCTAAAGGCGGAAAACCATAAATCAGTAAGATAGGAAAGTATATCGCCAGTAGACCTCGAGAGCCGAAAGCCATACTGGCGATCGGAAAGAAGTGAATGAGATTCCAGATGATCTAAGATATGAGAGCTAAGAAGGGTTTCAAAGATCTTAGATAGAATACAAGTGAGAGCTATAGGGCGATAGTTAGAAGGATCAGAGCGGCTACCTTTTTTCGGAACTGGTTGGACATGTGCGCGCTTCCAAAACTGATGGAAAATGTTAGTATTGAGACATAGAGAATATAGTTGAACGTGGGGTGGGGATAGCACGGAAGCACACTCCCCCAAAACTCGGGGAGGAATGCCATCGGGGCCACCTGCCTTCCTAACGTTCATAGATTTCAGGAGCCCATGCACCTGATCAAATGTAATCACAGGCAAAGGCATAGGACACCTGAGAGGAGAAGGAGGAGGATGAGGAATGCCAGAATCGTCCAGGGTTGAGTTAGAGGAAAATAGGTGGCCGAAGAGATTGGCCTTTTCAGTTGGAGAATTAGCAACAGAACCATCAGAACGAATGAGAGGAGGAAAGGCAGATTTACAGAAGTTGTTAGATATGTTTTTGGCAAGAGGCCAGAAAGATTTTTCAGTAGGAGATCCAAGGAGGTTAGCGCACTTTCGTTCGACGAAGAGTATCCCTGCAACAATTTCTAGCTGAATGAAAATTAGCAAGAGTGATAGAAGAACGAGAATTTTTCCACTCCCGATACGCACTGTCTCTAGCCTGAATGGCCAGAGAACAAGCACGATCGAATCATGGATTTTAAGGAGAGAAAGATTTAGTCGAAGAAGGAATGAACCTGCTTATCCCATCAACGATTACAGCTCCCACCTTATCGGCAGAAGTCGAAGCGTCACCAGAGACAAAGCAGTCATTCGAAGTTAGCGTAGAAGCAACGCAAGGCCACCCCCAATCGGCCCGATCAGTGCCAGAAAAAACTCGTAGGGCAGGACGGAGCTGTTAGAGAGATAGTATTAAAATTAAGAGATATAAGGTTGTGGTCAGATTTACCAATAGGAGCGAAGGTAGTGTATTTATAGAGAGAAGGACTAGTGGTGAAACATAGGTCAAGTGTGTTCAAGAATTGGTTGGGACGATCCGGAATGTGTGTGGTTCTTTAATTAGTTGCTCCAGATCGTTGAGAATACTAAATGATTCGGCCTCCTCTCCACCTAAATCAGTATGAGAGGACCCCAACCATTCAGTGTTGTGTACATTGAAATCCCCTAAATAGAGGACCTCAGTATTTGGATGAGAAGATATAACAGTCTCGTGAGAAGTAGTAAGATATTCAAAAAAGGCGTGAAAATATGTTCTGTTAGGAGAACAGTAGCAGAAGCACAAGATTATTGTAGTAGAAAGAAGAAAGATTTTAAGCCACAGAACATCGAAGTTAGGAGATTCGAGATTCTCGAGACGTGTTACAGAAGTTATAATGTTTACATAGGCACATACTCCACCCTTTAGACGGAAATTATGAAATAAGTTATAGTTGGATACATTAAACGAGTTAGAGGGTGAATTCTTAGCCATCTGTGTCTCAGACAAGAGCAAAAGATTAGGGTTAGAGTTAGAGAGGTGGTATTCCACGGATGCAGAGTTAGAGTTTAAGCCACGGATGTTAGTAAAGTCTATAGAAAGCCCGCGCCTGCGCAAATCTGCCATTACACACGCACACACAACCACACCAAAACAAAAGCGACAAACAGACAAAACAAAACTGGTTAAAATTATTTACACACTAAAAGAACCGTAAATGTTAAAACGATAAAACCGTATTTAAAATAAATATGTAAAATATGAAAAATTTAGAAAGTTTAAAACACTCACGCACTCGCACACCCTCACAAATTTACGAAAAATTTGACACTATTCAAAGGCTAAAACTGGTTACGTGTTAAAATAATAATTAACTAAAAACGTAGGTGCTGTGCTAAAACCCGTTTAAAATAAATAAAAAATAGAAACACTAAAAACTTAAGTTAAAAAAGACTAAGAAAAAAATATACCCTAGTACTATCTAAACTACGTATTACACAATCCTAAAAACTAACTATTGCTATCTAACATAACTAAAAAGTTTCAAAATTAAAAATTAAAACGGATATCTTATCTTTTAAAAGGATGATCAAATTCTTCAAATATTAAAACCATAATAGTTAAAAACAATTAAAACAGGAGAGCGTTCAATGTACAAACACACTTAGTGGCAAAATAACTAAAACATTTCAAACACTACTCAAACCATCGGAGCTCGAGTTAGTTAATATATATATATATTTATATTATATATATATAGAATATATATATATATATATATATATATATATATATATATATATATATATATATATATATATATATATATATATATATATATATATATATATATATATATATCAGGGGTGGGTTCAAATACAAGTACTTGTACTTGTACTTGTATTTGTACATTTTTTTGAGTACTTGTACTTGTACTTGTACTTGCAGTTTCTAAAACCAGTGTACTTGTACTTGTACTTGTACTTGAGCCTTTTGTACTTGGTACTTGCGCTTGGTACTTGCAAGTACTTTTCGCATTTTTAACTTGCCAATATTTTTTATTTTATTTTTATCATTTTCCTACGTATTGATATTATTATTTCTTATATATGTATTCTAAATAAATTTCTATTTATGAATGTAAAGTATGTCATTATATATATATATATATATATATATATATATATATATATATATATATATATATATATATATATATATATATATATATATATATATATATATATATATATATATATATATATATATATAAATCATCATCATCATAATATCATTATTATAATCAATATCATCATTAATATCAACAATAACAACAATATTTCAATATCAATATCATCATCATCATCAATATCATCATCAATATCATCATCAATATCATCATCAATATCATCCATATCATCATCAATATCATCATCAATATCATCATCAATATCATCAATATCATCAATATCATCATCAATATCATCAATATCATCATCAATATCATCATCAATATCATCAATATCATCATCAATATCATCAATATCATCATCATCATCAATATCATCATCATCATCAATATCATTATCATTATCAATTACCTTTTTTCCTTAAGACTGGGGGTAAGGTGCCTAACATGCACCAGAAACAGACAAGTAGTAGAAGAAAATGACACAAGTCGAAAAGAAAGCCCAGCTATACCTCCCCTTTATACCTATTAGTAACTCGCCGAAGTCAGAAAATCCACCCTAGAGCTTCACGGGACCGCGATGAACCCTCACTATGACATCTCGCCAATGTGGAGTTCATAACTTGGCTCAGGTGGGCCACAACCATACACCCTCACAAAATACTGCCATTCACTCCTATTATGCAACTTTCTTCTCGCCCATGCAAAACTAATATCACACTCCTCAAAAAATATTTTTGCTGACTCAATCCACTTTTTCTTCGGTCTTTCAGCCAGTCGATTCCCAACACACTCACCACTATACATCCGCCTAACCAACCGACTATCATCCATCCTTTCCACATGACCAAACCATCTCAATGTACTTTAATTTATTCTCTCATTTACTCCTTTCTTCACACCACACAACTCTGTAGTACGTTCATTCAATATCACCTATACCTCTTATTCCAGACCATAGTCTCACTACTATACATTAACACAGGTAACAACATACCTCATGTAAGACCCTAGCGCACTCAAGACTTAGTCCCTTTACATCCACCAACGATTTAACTGCACCAGCTACCTTCCTGCAATTCACAACTTTCCTACTACACTCGGCATCATCCGTTTCCTTTTCGTCCAACATAAATATCTTAAATATTTGAACTCAGTCACTTGTTCCAGCTGCTCACCATCTAGCATAACTTCACACCGAGGACTGT
>JABUQX010134419.1:10000-15000 GCA_015478945.1 Trachelipus rathkii | reverse complement strand
GTTCTATAGTTTGGGACATTGAGTTAAAAGTGTTTTTTCTGATTAAGCAGATATATATATATATATATATATATATATATATATATATATATATATATATATATATATATATATATATATATATATATATATATATATATATATATATATATTTTATATATATATATATATATATATATATATATATATATATTCTCTTTTTTTCAGAAATATGCTTATGTTTATTTATTGTTCAAAACTAAAAAGGTTCTATACTTCTATAGGTAACTTTAATTAATTAAGTTTATTATCTTTAGAAAAATCATGTCAACTAAACCAAAATCGAAAACACCTCATGTACTTGAATATTTTATTCTCTCTGAAGATAAAAGTACTTACATTTGTCAATTATGAAATAGTTAGCACAGTTAATGGGAAACAGTCAGTTCGATCATGATTTAAAGAGTTTACCAAACCACCAGTTACTTATGGAGGCCACAATACTTCTACTGGATCCTTTAAATTAATGCGACATTTAAAAAGCTCTCATCCAAACATTGCTGGAATTGTTAAAAAGAAAGGTGAAGAAAAAGCTGTTCAGGATGAACCTTTATTTTTGAAAACTCACACTAAAGTGGATACTTCTTTCATTTGTTAAAAACTTGTTCTGTCTATGTCAAATGAAAATTTCATTAGGATTTTTTGCAAGAGCAGGATTTAAAGCACTATGTGGAGACATGACTTCGAAACTGGAAGTTCCTTTAGACCAGGAAAAGACTCATGTGGAGACATGACTTCGGTTAAGCAAAAAAATAAACTTAAAAATTGCTTAAAGGGACGCTTCTTGCATTTAAAAATGGATGCTTGCACAAGGGCAAAGCTAAATTATTTTGCTATTAATATTTGATATGTGGGCGTAGATAAAAACAATATTAATAATACGTTAGCAGTAAGAGATACCAAATCGCAACATTTCAGCTAATATATCCGAGAACTTGTTATTGACGTTTTAAAAGAATTCGAAATAATAAGAGGCAAGTATCTAGCTTAGTTACGGATAGCGCATCAAACATGATGAGGAACGAGGAACAGGAAGCTGGTAAATGAGAATGAGGAACAGGAAGCTGGTAAATGTGATATTGATTTTATTGAATGTCAAAACGAAGAAGAAATAGTTGTTTTCAGAATGAACTTGATAAAACCATGATAAAACTATGTTCCGATGACATTAACCTTTCACACATGAGGTGTGGAGTTCATACTTTATGTTAGCAGCGCGTGATTGTCTCCGCAATACTCATGCAGTTAATCTTATAAGCAAGGCGAAACAAACAGCAAAAGCAACGCGAATCCCAATATTAATGGAAGGTCTAAAGCGTTAAGCTGGAAAAGTTTCAATCTTAGATCAAGAGATAAGATGGAGAAGTATACATGTATTATTGCTCGAAAGGTTTTTGCAAATCTTAAAAGACCATATTAGTGCTGATGTTGCCGGTATTCTGAACTTTCTCCGATAGTTATGGGAACAAATCGAAACACTCGAAAAATATTCAATCAGAAATCTTGACTGCAGAATTTTTTTTTTTTTATATATATATATATAGAGAATGGATTTTATCAAATTACATAAATTCAATAGAAAGAAGGGAAAGAATGTTAACTGAAAACAAAATATTTTTGTCGGCCATCTCTTTGTTGGTCCACAGTTCAGTGTCTTCCTCAGAACCGAAGATCTGATATTAAAAGCTAGGAATGTTCTTCTTTGTGAACTAGGACTTAAGATGAATAATACTATCGAGAAATCTGGGTCGGAGTCAGATAGTTCAGCAGTTTCAGGAAGAGGTAAAATTTGACCAATTGGAGCATGCAGAAAAGCGACTGAAAAAAGACAATCTTCCAGTAAAAGACCTTTAACCTAAAAATCCTCTAGAAATATACAATTTAGAATTCCACAAGGCATTAGATGAAATAATAAAAATCAACCGGAAATCAAAATTAACAGTTAATTAAAGAGGATTTCCCTACTATCCTAAAATTTTTCAAGATGCGGCTTACACAATTACAGCTTTCTCTCCTAGTCAAGTGAATATTGAGAGCTTATTTTTTGCTTTAAAAAGTAATAAAATTGGATCTTAGGAGATCGCTGAAGGAGGATTTTATTGAAGAAGTTTTATTTTTAAGAAAATTGTTTTGGATAAATTTATGGTGCATATGCTAAGGCAGTTCAAAAAGAAATTATTTTAAAATTTAGGAAGAAAGTGAATTATAATATATTTTTTTTTAAATAAAAAATGTTTTTAATAAAATTAAATTACATACGTTCAGGCAGCTCATAGTTCAAAGAGGAAATATTTTAAACTTTAAGGTGAAACTAAAATATAATTTTTCCGTTTTTTAAAAAAAATAAAAAAAACTTTTTAGTAAAATTATTATACGTAAATGTTCAGGCAGTTCATCGTTCGAAGAGGAATTGTATTAAAATTTAGGAAGAAAGTGAATTATTCTTTTTCTGTATTTCTTAAAATTCTTATTTACTATAAAATATTTTCTGTTTTTAATTCTAAGTTAATAAAGATGTTAACAAACATTCAATTTCATCAAGCCATAAAAATTTTGTAACAGAGAATTAATGATTTCATATTTGTAAATGGAAAAGGAATTATAACTAGAGGTCGGAGCCGGAGCCGGAGCCGGAGCCGGAGCCGGAGCCGAACAATCTTAAATGCCGGAGCTGGAGCCGGAGTCGCGAGCAATTTTAAATGCTGGAGGCGAAAAGCCGAGTCATACCACCATTTGCAATCTTTATCTATCTCAGCTATGTCTCTCAATCAATGGATGTGACATTAACCGTTAGGCTTAAATACAATCCCCCAGCAACGGCTTCATATTAGCCATTAGGCTTAAATACTTCCCCTAGCAACGTTAGTCCTAACACCTGTTAACCTTTCAGTAGCCTCAGCTAAGTTCGTGAATCATTTTCAAAGCGACGCCTGTGGCGTCACATTAATGGCTCGATTTCATCAACGCGTTTCGAGTTCAGCTCCGAGACCCGTCAGCCGCCCGCCGTCCGCATTCCGTAAAAATCAGTAAATCAGTAAAATCAGCAAATCAAACTGCCTCTTCACTTCTTTCTGATCTGTTGACTGATTGATCTATTGATCTATTGATTTCGTCATATTTTTTTAGTAATTTCAGTCATGCTTTTACATGTTTCCAGCAGTAAATCAGTAATGAACTCGCTCCTCCTCAGCCCTTCCGTGATCTATTGACCTATTGATCTATTGGATCTATTGATCGAGCTGATCTATTGACTAGTCACCAGTTTATTGTGTGACTGTAACGTTTACGTAGCCAGCAGTAAATCAGCAAATCAGCAACAGTATCTGTTAAACCCCAAATTCTCCATGCATATATTGATTCATTGACTATTGATTCAAGTCATATTTTACACACAAAACTTTCATTTATTTTTGTTTTGTTTCTTTAAAGATTTTGTTTTTACTAATATTCTTTTATGTTTATAACTTAACATTTACTGGCCTAGCAATAAATCGTAAATCAGTAAACAAACTGTATCTGTCACTCTCCATTCCATGACCACTGATCTATTGATCCATTGATTCATGTCATATTTCAAGTCATTTTGTATAACATAACACAAAATTTTTATTTATTTTGCGTTTTTGTTTTTGCCATTTGTTTTTACTAAAAAATCTATTCTTTTTATGTTTATAACCTAAAAATTTGCATTTACATACTCCTAAATCAGTCAGTAAATCAGTAAACAAACCACTCCACTTGTTCCTTCTGGCTCATCAGTGATCTATTGATCCATTGATCTATTGATCTATTGACTATTAACGCACGTTGACGTTTATAAATATAATCTCTTTAAAATGTATTTACATTGTCTTGCAGCAAATCAGTAAATCAGCAATCGTAAATGTAATAGCCACCTTCTCCTACCTCTTTCCACGATCTACTGATCTATTGACTATTGATTCCACGATTCATTCCGATCTGTCACAGCATTGTATGGACAGCAACACAAACTTTATTTATTTTTGCTCTGTTTGCTATTTTTGTTTTTACTGTACCTTATTCTTTTATGTTTATAACTTAAAAATTTGTGTATTTTTAGTTACCTCTAAATCAGTAAATTCTGCAATCAGTAACAGTTCATTCATTCTCCTTCCCAATTATCAGTGATTCATTGATCTATTGATCTATTGATTCAAGTCATATATTGTATAACATAGCCACAACTTTTTTTATTTTTCTTTTTAAACATTTTTTAAAGTATTATTGTAATGCCTTTATGTTTATAACTTAAATCTCCTGTATTTTGACATACCCTAAATCCAGTAAACAGCAACAAAATCACCACTTAGTACCCTCCTCTCTAATTTCTCTGATCTATTGATTCATTTGACTATTGGCCTGCTGATCTGGCTGACCAGTCATATTTTTGTATAACATAACACAAAAACCATTTATTTGTGCCTGTTTCAAATACTTTGTGCTTACGGTTTCTGTGCCCTTTATGTTTATAACTTAAACATTTGCATTTTACATAGTTTCCAGCAGTAAATCGCAAATCGTAGTCAGCGCTCATCTTCAATTTTTCCTACCCATCCCGTGATCCATTGACCATTGATCTATTGATCTATTGATTAAGTCATACTTGTACATAACATAACACAAAAACTTTCATTTATCTGGCTCTTGTTTCTCTTTTAAACATTATGTTTTTACTGTAAAAATTTATTTATTTTGTTTTTATTTTTACTATAAATTTATTTATTTTGCCTTTACGTGTTCATAGATAACTTGTTCCTTAACTTGAAAGTGTTCTTTTATGCGTTTATAACTTAAATTTGCATTTACATTTCAGCAGAATCAGTGCAACCAGTAAATCAAACTGCATTCAGCCACCTTCCTACCCTCCATGATCTATTGATCTGCACTATTGATTCAAGTCATGTTTTGTATAACATAACACAAAACTTTTATTTATTTTT
>JABUQX010134419.1:0-5000 GCA_015478945.1 Trachelipus rathkii | reverse complement strand
GTTTTTGTGTTATGTTATACAAAACATGACTTGAATCAATAGATCAATAGATCAATAGATCATGGAAGGGTAGGAAGGTGTCTGGATACAGTTTGATTTACTGATTTACTGATTTACTGCTTTAAGGTATGTAAAAATGCAAATTTTTTAAGTTATAAACATAAAAAGAATAATTTTTTTAGTAAAAACAAAATGTTTAAAGCAAATAAAACAAAATAAATAAATTTTTATAGTAAAAATAAAACAAAATAAATAAATTTTTATAGTAAAAACATAATGTTTAAAGAAACAAAACAAAATAAAAAAAAGTTTTTGTGTTATGTTATACAAAATATGACTTGAATCAATAGATCAATGAATCAATAGATCAATAGATCACGAATGGGTAGGAGGGTGGAATGGGTACTTTGATTTACTGATTTACTGATTTACTGCTTTAAGGTATGTAAAAATGCAAATGTTTGAAGTTATAAACATAAAAAGAATAAATTTTTATGTAAAACAAAATGTTTAAAGAAACAAAACAAAATAAATAAAAGTTTTTGTGTTATGTTATACAAAATATGACTTGAATCAATAGATCAATAGACCAATAGATCAATAGATCAATAGATCAAGGGTGGGCAGGAGGATAGAGTGGGTGGTTTGATTTACTGATTTACTGATTTACTGATTTAGGGTATGTAAAAATGCAAATTTTTTAAGTTATAAACATAAAAAGAATAAATTTTTATGTAAAAACAAAATGTTTAAAGAAACAAAACAAAATTAAAAGCTTTTGTGTTATGTTATACAATATATGACTTGAATCAATAGATCAATAGATCAATAGATCACTGATGGTTAGGAGGGTAGAGTGGGTGGTTTGATTTACTGATTTACTGATTTACTGATTTAGGGTATGTAAAAATGCAAATTTTTTTTTAAGTTATAAACATAAAAAGAATAAAATTTTTAGTAAAAACAAAATGCTTAAAGAAACAAAACAAAAATAAATAAAAGTTTTGTGTTATGTTATACAATATATGACTTGAATGAATAGATCAATAGATCAATAGATCAATAGATCAATAGATCATGGAAGGGTAGGAGGGTGGCTGGATACATTTTGATTTACTGATTTACTGATTTACTGCTTTAAGGTATGTAAAAATGCAAATTTTTTAAGTTATAAACATAAAAAGAATAATTTTTTTTAGTAAAAACAAAATGTTTAAAGAAACAAAAAAAAATAAATAAAGTTTTTGTGTTATGTTATACAAAATATGACTTGAATCAATAGAACTAGAGCAATAGATCAATAGATCAATAGATCATGGAAGGGTAGGAGGGTGGCTGGTAGGTATTTTGATTTACTGATTTACTGATTTACTGATTTAGGGTATGTAAAAATGCAAATTTTTTAAGTTATAAACATAAAAAGAATAAATTTTTATGTAAAAACAAAATATTTAAAGAAACAAAACAAAAATAATTAAAAGTTTTATGTAAAAAATATGACTTGAATCAATAGATCAATAGATCAATAGATCAATAGATCAATAGATCACGGATGGGTAGGAGGATAGAGTGGGTGGTTTGATTTACTGATTTACTGATTTATTGATTTAAGGTATGTAAAAATGCAAATTTTTTTAAGTTATAAACATAAAAAGAATAATTTTTTTAGTAAAAACAAAATATTTAAAGAAACAAAACAAAAATAAATAAAAGTTTTTGTGTTATGTTATACAATATATGACTTGAATGAATAGATCAATAGATCAATAGATCAATAGATCAATAGATCATGGAAGGGTAGGAGGGTGGCTGGATACAGTTTGATTTACTGATTTACTGATTTATTGCTTTAAGGTATGTAAAAATGCAAATTTTTTTAAGTTATAAACATAAAAAGAAAATTTTTTTTAGTAAAAACAAAATATTTAAAGAAACAAAACAAAAATGAATAAAAGTTTTTGTGTTATGTTATACAAAATATGACTTGAATCAATAGATCAATAGATCATGGAAGGGTAGGAGGTTGGCTGGATGCAGTTTGATTTACTGATTTACTGATTTACTGCTTTAGGGTATGTAAAACGTTACAATTTTAGTAAACAATTTGACTTGAATCAATAGATCAATAGATCAATAGATCACGGAAGGGCTGAGGAGAGGGCAGTTTCATTTACTGATTTACTGATCTACTGCTTTAGGGTATGTAAAACATGACAAATTTATTAAAAAATATGACTTGAATCAATAGATCAATAGATCAATAGATCAATAGATCAATAGATCAATAGATCAATAGATCACGGAAGGGCTGAGGAGAGGGCAGTTTGATTTACTGATTTACTGATTTACTGCTTTTGGAAGTGCGGACAGCGGGCGGCTGACGGGTCTCGGAGCTGAACTCAAACGTTGATGAAATCGAAAACCATTAATGTCCGTAAGCGTCAAAAACGCAGAAAATGACTCGCTAACGTAGCTGGGTTACTGAAAGGTTAACAGGTGTTAGGACTAACGTTGCTAGGGGAACGTATTTAAGCCTAATGGCTAATATGATGCCGTTGCTGGGGGAATGTATTTAAGCCTAACGGTTAATGTCACATCCTTTGATAGAGAGACATAGCTGAGATGGATTAAGGTTGCAGATGGTGGTAAAAAAGGTTAAAAATGTATCGAAAAAGTTAAAAATTATAAAAATTTACCAATAAGTGGCCAGAATTAACAGGTAAACTAATGAAAAGGATAAGGAAAGTAGATGAGTAGTTGAAAGTGACTAAAAAGTGCAAAAATATATCAAAAAGGTTAAAAATCCTAGAAAATTTACCAATAGGATGCCAGAATTATATGAAAAATGATAGAAAAGGCTCAGGAAAGGAGCTGTGTAATAGAAAGTCATTAAAAATATATACCTAAAATGATAAAAATACCGAAAAAAGGGTTAAAAAGTGATAAAATCCTGAAATTTAGCTATAGGTTGCCAGATTTAGCAGGAAAAGCGCTAAATAAAGGTCCAGGAAAGTAGCTAAGTATTAGAAAGTCTTTAAAATATATACCTAGAATGATAAAACGTCGAAAGAAAAGTTAAAAAGTGCTAAAAATCCTGAAATTTAGCTATAGGTTGCCAGATTTAGCAGGAAAAGCGCTAAAAAATGTTCATGAAAGTAGCTGAGTTGAAGAAAGTCGTTAAAAATATATACAAAAATGATAAAAATGCCAAAAAAGGTTAAAAAAAGGCTCAGGAAAGAACGTGAAATCATAACATAGCTGAATAGAATAAAGGGGGGTAGGGGGAGAACCCTGGGTGCTAGCGGGGTGAAAGTAACAAAAAACATACACATACACCTGCACCCAAACATACATACCCCTAAAATAGCTGGCGAACGTATATGAAAAAGGGGCCCCCGGGGGCCGAACCCCCCATTAAAAACGCCATACATAAAAAGTGGCCAGGAAGGTAGCTGAGTACTAAAAAGTCGCTAAAAATATATATATATGTATCGACAGGTTGCCAGATTTAGCTACAAATCTGGCTTCTGTCAAGGTTCCTCTCCTTACAACTCCCGTTATTAAGGCAAGTTTTTTTGTAACAATATTAGAACAAGTTAAATCGTCACTTTGTGTTGCAGTTGAAAAACTTCAATCCGAACAGTCTATTAATTCGCCACCCATTAAAAGGAAAAAAAACGAAATCTACAGAACCAATACCTTCTACGAGTAAATCAATAACACATTCACTGGAAGAATTTCTACAGCCCAGTAGTGATGAAAAAACACACCCATTACCAAAAGATGTAGTGCAAATGATTGAAAACTATCACCAAGAAAAACGATTAGATTCAAATGATGACCCAATCAGTTGGTGGAAAGTTAAGCAAAATGTTTACCCACGCTTGAGTAAACTTGCAAGGAAATACTTAGCCTGTCCTCCAACTTATGTTCCAAGTTCGAGAGTATTTAGCAGAGCTGGGCTTGCAGCAGAAAAATTGATACTTCTCAAGCCCAACCTTTCTGTATTTGAATTTCAATTCTAGTGCTAAAAGTATATAATCCATTGTAAAGTATCTTTCTATAAGGGCGAAGGTTAGGGAAAGAGGTTGGTGGGGTGCATTTGGGTTCCAGTGCCGTGCTCATAACAACATAATTATATTAACAGATTGTGGCTAAAACTCTCTCACTGTATATATATATATATATATATATATATATATATATATATATATATATATATATATATATATATATATATATATATATATATATATATATATATATAATATACGCATCCGCATCCGCGGATATTAAAATCAAACATCCGCATCCGCGGATGCGAAAAAAATGACATCTGCAGCATCACTAGATATATATAGAGCAGTATATATATATATATATATATATATATATATATATATATATATATATATATATATATAATTATATATATATATATATATATATATATATATATATATATATATATATATATATATATATATATATATATATATATATATATATATATATATATATATATATATATATATATATATATATAGTAGGGAGGGATTGTGAACCAGAAAATGGGGAAAAAATGATAATTTTTTACTCCATATTGGAGGTCTCACTTGGGGTAAAAAATGATAACCCAAATTTTACCTGCCCTGACCTGACCTTTGCAAATTTTTTACTGCCCTTGACCTTTTTGGGCCTTGACCTTTTTGGCCTTGACCTTTTTGGCGCCCTTTCGAAGAAAGGGCGCGCCAAACGGTTGCGTAAGCAACCGTTGTACGTAGTGCCCCCCTATTTTGGCCGCCCTTTACGGGCTTAGCCCCATTTTTTGAGAACCCTATTTTTTGAGAACCCTATTTTCGAGAACCCTAATTTTTTGAGAACCCTATTTTTGAGAACCCTATTTTTGAGAACCCTAATTTTTTTTGAGAAACCAAATTTTTCGACCAACCCTTGGCCTTATGGGTCAATTTTTGGCCAACCCAAATTTCTATTCCCAT
>JABUQX010134418.1:30000-46748 GCA_015478945.1 Trachelipus rathkii | reverse complement strand
ACAAACGCGACATTTCTCAACAACAATACAACAGCAAAGAATTTATTTTTATGTTAAGTGTTATACAAAAAAGATACTTATACTTATAATATGACATGAATCAATAGATCAATAGATCAATAGATCAATAGCTCAATAGATCAATAGATCAATAGATCATGGAAGGGTAGGAGGGCAGTTGGATGATACTGGGTTTGCCTACTGATTTACTGATTACTGCTTTACTGATTTACTGATTTACTGATTTACTGCTTTAAGGTATGTAAAAATGCAAATTTTTTAAGTTATAAACATAAAAAGAATAAATTTTTTAGTAAAAACAAAATGTTTAAAGAAACAAAACAAAAATAAATAAAGTTTTTGTGTTATGTTATACAAAATATGACATGAATCAATAGATCAATAGATCAATAGATCATGGATGGATAGGAGGGTAGGGGGGGTGGTTTGATTTACTGATTTACTGATTTACTGCTTTAAGGTATGTAAAAATGCAAATTTTTTGTTATAAACATAAAAAGAATAAATTTTTTAGTAAAACAAAATGTTTAAAGCAAATAAAACAAAATAAATAAATTTTTATAGTAAAAACATAATGTTTAAAGAAAACAAAACAAAATAAATAAAAGTTTTTATGTTATGTTATACAAAAAGATACTTATAATATGGCTTGAATCAATAGATCAATAGATCAATAGATCAATAGATCAATAGATCATGGAAGGGTAGGAGGGTAGTTGGATGATAGTTTGATTTACTGATTTACTGATTTACTACTTTACTGATTTACTGATTTACTGATTTACTGCTTTAAGGTATGTAAAAATGCAAATTTTTTTGTTATAAACATAAATAGAATAAATTTTTTTTAGTAAAAACAAAAATGTTTAAAGAAACAAAACAAAAATAAATAAAAGTTTTTGTGTTAAATTATACAAAACATGACGAATCAATAGATCAATAGATCAATAGATCAATAGATCATAGAAGGGTAGGAGGGTATGGGTGGCAGTTTGATTTACTGATTTACTGATTTACTGCTTTAAGATATGTAAAAATGCAAATTTTAAGTTATAAACATAAAAAGAATAAATTTTTTAGTAAAAACAAAATGTTTAAAGAAACAAAACAAAAATAAATAAAAGTTTTTGTGTTATGTTATACAAAACATGACTTGAATCAATAGATCAATAGATCAATAGATCATGGAAGGGTAGGAAGGTGGCTGGATACAGTTTGATTTACTGATTTACTGCTTTAAGGTATGTAAAAATGCAAATTTTTAAGTTATAAACATAAAAAGAATAAATTTTTTAGTAAAAACAAAATGTTTAAAGCAAATAAAACAAAATAAATAAATTTTTATAGTAAAAATAAAACAAAATAAATAAATTTTTATAGTAAAAACATAATGTTTAAAGAAACAAAACAAAATAAATAAAAGTTTTTGTGTTATGTTATACAAAATATGACTTGAATCAATAGATCAATAGATCAATAGATCAATAGATCACGAATGGGTAGGAGGGTGGAATGGGTACTTTGATTTACTGATTTACTGATTTACTGCTTTAAGGTATGTAAAAATGCAAATTTTTTAAGTTATAAACATAAAAAGAATAAATTTTTATGTAAAAACAAAAATGTTTAAAGAAACAAAACAAAATAAATAAAAAGTTTTTGTGTTATGTTATACAAAATATGACTTGAATCAATAGATCAATAGATCAATAGGTCAATAGATCAATAGATCATGGAAGGGTATGAGGGTATGGAGGGTGGTTTGATTTACTGATTTACTGATTTCACTGTTTTAGGTATGTAAAAATGCAAATTTTTTAAGTTATAAACATAAAAAGAATAAATTTTTAGTAAAAACAAAATGTTTAAAGAAACAAAACAAAATAAATAAAAGTTTTGTGTTATGTTATACAAAATATGACTTGAATCAATAGATCAATAGATCAATAGACAGGAAGGAGAGGGGAGGGGTGGGTGGTTTGATTTACTGATTTACTGATTTACTGATTTAGGGTATGTAAAATGCAAATTTTTTAAGTTATAAACATAAAAAGAATAAATTTTTTAGTAAAACAAAATGTTTAAAGAAACAAAAACAAAAATAAATAAAAGTGTGTTATGTTATACAATATATGACTTGAATCAATAGATCAATAGATCAATAGATCAATAGATCAATAGATCATGGAAGGGTAGGAGGGTGGCTGGATACATTTTGATTTACTGATTTACTGATTTACTGCTTTAGGGTATGTAAAAATGCAAATTTTTTAAGTTATAAACATAAAAAGAATAATTTTTTTAGTAAAAACAAAATGTTTAAAGAAACAAAACAAAAATAAATAAAAGTTTTTGTGTTATGTTATACAAAATATGACTTGAATCAATAGATCAATAGACCAATAGATCAATAGATCAATAGATCATGGAAGGGTAGGAGGGTGGCTGGTAGGTATTTTGATTTACTGATTTACTGATTTACTGCTTTAGGGTATGTAAAAAATGCAAATTTTTAAAGTTATAAACATAAAAAGAATAAATTTTTATGTAAAAACAAAATATTTAAAGAAACAAAACAAAAATAAATAAAAGTTTTTGTGTTATGTTATACAATATATGACTTGAATTAATAGATCAATAGATCAATAGATCAATAGATCAATAGATCACTGATGGGTAGGAGGATAGAGTGGGTGGTTTGATTTACTGATTTACTGATTTACTGATTTAGGGTATGTAAAAATGCAAATTTTTTTAGGTTATAAACATAAAAAGAATAAAATTTTTAGTAAAAACAAAATGCTTAAAGAAACAAAACAAAAATAAATAAAAGTTTTGTGTTATGTTATACAATATATGACTTGAATTATCAGATCAATGATCACAGACTGGCAGACCAACAGACTGCAGTAGAGGGTGCTGATACAGTTTGACTAATGATTTACTGATTTTTATTGCCTTGCATGTAAAATGTAAATTTTTACATATAAACATGTTAAATAATTTTTTAGTAAAAACAAAATATTAAAAGCAAATGTTAAAAATAATAAAAAGTTTTTTTGTAAGTTATGGTTTAAAATATATGACTGAATCAATAGACTCAATAGACTAACATATCATTGGTATGCAGATATTTCTGGATGGCAATTTGGATTTAATACTGATTTTACTGATTTACCGCTTTAAGGTATGTAATGTATTAACAATTTTAATACAAAATCTGACTTGAATCAATAGATCGATAGATCACAGATCAAGAGATCAATAGATCAATAGATCATGAAGGGGTGGTAGCGAGGCAGTTTCATTTACTGATTTACTGCTTGTGGGGTATGTGCAAACACACACTTACTAAAATATAGACTTTTAAACCAAGATCAATAGACCCAAGCCAGATCACTGATCAGAAGTGAAGAGTAGCAATGATTTGCACTTGATTTACTGATTTTGGCTGATTTTAAATGCGATGTATATTGACTGGCCCTGGAGCTGAAACTCAAACGCGTTGATGAAACGAAATCCATTATCGTGATGCCAGGCGCCAAAAACGAAAAATGTAGATCACAAACCAGCTGAGGCTACTGAAAGGTTAACATCGCAAGTTAGTGGACCAACGTTGTTGGTAAATGCATTTAAGCCCAATAGTTAGTATGCGAGGCCAAAGAAAGGAAGGCTGTGAAGCAGGGAGCTATAAATTTTTTTTTCCGGGTTCTGACTCGCCCGGCCCAATTATTTTAAAATTTACCTTGTCTTAAGACTGGCCCGCCTCTTCATTTTATAATTTACTTGGCTCTGACCTGGCCTCTGCCCTCCATTTTAAAATTGCCTGGCTCCACCTGGCTCCAGCTCCAAGAGTATTTGAGATTGTCTGTCTCCGGTCTCCTGGCCCGCCCGCCCGGCCCTGACCTCTAGTTGAGAATTCTTCCATTTACAAATATGAAATCATTAATTCTGTTACAAAAATGGTATGATGAAATTGAATGTTTGTTAATGATATCTTTATCTAGAATTAAAAAACTTAGAAAATATTTGAATAGTAAATAAGAATTTTAGTAGTCAAGAAAAGAACACTCACTTTTCTTCTCAAATTTTTATGTCAATTCCTCTTCTAACGATGAACCGGTCAACATTTTACATATACATTTACCAGTTTTTTTTTTATTTTTTATTTTTTAAAACTGAAAATTTTATATTTTAATCTATAAAATAGGTGAAAAGAAGATTTAAACTATGGGAGCTATTGAATCAAGGTAATTTAATTTTTATTAAAACATTTTTTTATTAAAAAAAATATATTATAATTCACTTTCTTCCTAAATTTTAAAATATTTTCTTTTTGAACTGCCTTAGCATATGCACCATAAATTATCCAAAATAATTTTCTAAAAATAAAACTTCTTCCTCAATAAAACCTAAGCTCAGCTGACTTCCTTAAGATCCAATTTAATTACTTTTACAGAAAATAAAGCTCTCAATATTCACTTGACTAGGAGAGAAAGCTGTAATTGTGTAAGCCGCATCTTGAAAAATTTTAGGATAGTAGGGAAATCCTCTTTAATTAACTGTTAATTTTGATTTTATTGATTTTTATTATTTCATCTAATGCCTTGTGGAATTTCTAAATTGTATATTTCTAGAGGATTTTTAGGTTAAAGTATCTTACTGAAGATTGTCTTTTTCAATGCTTTCTGCATGCTCCCAATTGGTCAAATTTACCTCTCTTTCATCTGACAAGTATACCACAAGGGAGGATTCCTGAAACTGCTGAACTATCTGGACTCCGACCCAGATTTCTCGATAGTATTATTCATCTTAAGTCCTAGTTCACACAAGAACATTCCTAGTTTTTAATATCAGATCTTCGGTTCTGAGGAAGACCACTGAACTGTGGACCAACAAAGATAGTTATCAAAAATATTTTGTTTTCAGTTAACACTTTTTCCTTTCTTTCTATTGAATTTATGTAATTTTATATATATATCTTCTATATATATATATATAAAAAAAAAAAAAATTCTATATAACTTTTGTTTTAATAATTTTTCGAGTGTTTCGATTTGTTCCCACTAACTATCGGAGAGGGAAAGTTCAGGAGTACCGGCAAGCATCATACTAATATGGTCTTTTAGTTGCAAAAGCCTTTCGAGCAATAAGACGTACTTCTCCATCTTGTCTCTTGATCTAAGATTGAAACTTTTCCAGCTTAACGCTTTAGACCTTCCATTAATATTGGGATTCGCGTTGCTTTTGCTGTTTGTTTCGCCTTGCTTATAAGATTAACTGCATGAGTATTGCGGAGACAATCACGCGCTGCTAACATAAAGTATGAACTCCACACCTCATGTGTGAAATGTTAATGTCATCGGAACATAGTTTTATCATGGTTTTATCAAGTTCATTCTGAAAACAACTATTTCTTCGTTTTGAAATTCAATAAAATCAATATCACATTTACCAGCTTCCTGATCCTCATTCTCATTGTCCTTATTTAATTTTTCTTTAATCGTACTGATCATGTTTGATGCGCTATCCGTAACTAAGCTAATTTCTTGCCTCTTATTATTTCGAATTCTTTAAAACGTCAATAACAAGTTCTTGAATATTAGCTGAACTGTTGCGATTTGGTATCTCTTACTGCTAACGTATTATTAATATTGTTTTTATCTACGCCCACATATCTAATATTAATAGCAAAATAATTTAGCTTGCCCTTGTGCAAGCATCCATTTTTAAATGCAAGAAGCGTCCCTTTAAGCAATTTTTTAAGTTTATTTTTTTGCTTAACCGCTTCTTCTGGGTAGAACTGATTTTCGAATATTTTCCCGCCCAAAGGGAACTTCCATAGTTTCGAAGTCCTGTCTCCACATAGTGCTTTAAATCCTGGTCTTGCAAAAAACGTATTTTGAATTTTTTACTTGACATAGACAGAACAAGTTTTTTAACAAATGAAAGAAGTATCCACTTTAGTGTGAGTTTTCAAAAATAAAGGTTTCCTGAACAGCTTTTTCTTCACCTTTCTTTTTAACAATTCCAGCAATGTTTGGATGGCGTTTTAAATGTCGTATGAATTTTTCGGATCCAGTAGAAGTATTGTGGCCTCCATGAGTAACTGGTGGTTTGTAAACTCTTTAAATCATGATCGAACTGACTGTTTCCCATTAACTATGTGTTAACTATTTCATAATTGACAAATGTAAGTACTTTTAACTTCAGAGAGAATAAAATATTCAAGTACATGAGGTGTTTTCGATTTTGGTTTAGTTGACATGATTTTTCTAAGGATATTAAACCTTAATTAATTAAAGTTACCTATAGAAGTATAGAACCTTTTTTAGTTTTAAACAATAAATAAACATAAGCATATTTCTGAAAAAAGAGAATATATATATATATATTTATAAATATATATATATATATATATTGCATATATATATATATATAAAAATATATATAAAAACAGTATATAAAAAGTGATGATATATATATATATATATATATATATATATATATATATATATATATATATATATATCCGCTTAATCAGAAAAAAACACTTTTAATCAATGTCCCAAACTATAGAACTATCTAAGGATTGAGGTGATCTTCTCAATTAAGATATATATATATACAGTTATAGTTACATATATACTAAGTTATATTATATGTTATTATGTTATTACTGCTAAGGTTATTAAGGTTATTATTAGTTATATATATTATTATACATATATATATATATATATAGTTATATATATATAGTTAAGATATAGTATATATATATATTATTGTTGCTGTTGGCATATATAGCAAAGGCTGGGCTGTTGCTACGCGCTATATACAGTATGTCATTGGCAAGTTGGTTGCTGTTAAGTTATAGAATATATATGTTTTGCATATATATTGCTGTTATTATATATATATATATATATATAGTTATATATATATATATATATATATATATATATATGTTATATATATATATGAGTTATATATATATATATATATATATATATATATAGTATATATATATATATAAACCTGTAAGTGATAAAATAAATAATTACTTAATTTTGTACGTGCCGGAGCCGGAGTAGAGCCCTTGTGGTCTGGACTCCGGCTCCGGCTCCAAGTCCTCAAAAATTTCGGGCCTCTGGACTCCGGCCCGGCTCCAGGCACCCCAAAAATTTCGCCTCCGACCTCGGCCCGGCTCCGGCCTGGCCCGGGCTCCAGCCCTCAAAATTTCGCCTCCCGGCTCCGGCCCAGCTCCACCAAACCTTGCGGCCCATCGGCTCCGGCCCGGCCCGGCCTGGCTCCGCAGCCCTGGGGCATGTATTTGCTTTCCACGGGTACTATCACATCCTTGATAGAGAGGTATAGCTGAGAGAGTTGAAGGTGGTAAATGGGGATAAAAAAGGTTAAAAATGTATCGAAAACTTAAAAATTATAAAAATTTACCAATAAGTGGCCAGAATTAACAGGTAAACTAATAAAATTACAGGAAAAACTTAAAAAAAGGATTAGTAAGTAGATGAGTAGTTGAGTGACTAAAAAAGTGCAAAAAATATATCAAAAAGGTTAAAAATCCTAGAAAATTTACCAATAGGATGCCAGAATTATATGAAAAATGATAGAAAAGGCTCAGGAAAGGAGCTGTGTAATAGAAAGTCATTAAAAATATATACCTAAAATGATAAAAATACCGAAAAAAGGGTTAAAAAGTGATAAAATCCTGAAATTTAGCTATAGGTTGCCAGATTTAGCAGGAAAGTGCTGAAAAAGGTCCAGAAAGTAGCTAAGTATTAGAGTCTTTAAAATATATACCTAGAATGATAAAAAGTCGAAAGAAAAGTTAAAAAGTGCTAAAAATCCTGAAATTTAGCTATAGGTTGCCAGATTTAGCAGGAAAAAGCTAAAAAATTATCATGAAAGTAGCTGAGTTGAAGAAAGTCGATAAAATATATACAAAAATGATAAAAATGCCAAAAAAAGGTTAAAAAAAGGCTCAGGAAAGAACGTGAAATCATAACATAGCTGAATAGAATAAAGGGGGTAGGGGGAGAACCCAGGGTGCTTGCGGGGTGAAAGTAACAAAAAACATACAAATACACCTCCACCCACACATACATACCCCTAAAATAGCTGGCGAACGTACATTAAAAAGGGGCCCCCAGGGGCCGAACCCCCCATTAAAAACGCCATACATGAAAAGTGGCCAGGAAGGTAGCTGAGTACTAAAAAGTCGCTAAAAATATATATATATATGTTGCCAGGTTGCCAGATTTAGCTACAAATCTGGCTTCTGTCAAGGTTCCTCTCCTTACTACTAACGGGGATCTAAGTAAGTTGCAATAGTATGAAGGTTATTAATTTCCACAGAACCAAAGCGTTTTTCTAGCTCTATTTTAATTACATCTTTCATTCATCATTTTCATTTGAAGATGGTTCAAAAGCTTCCATAGCGTTGAGATTAATGTAGCATTACATCGGAGACAAAAAGCTGTAGGGGCGCGATTTTTTGGTAGTTTCCAAATGGTTTCCCAAAAGCTTATTGCAGTGTGATATGATGTCATTTTCACATTGTCAAGAATAGTTACTTTGGGAATACGAACTGGCGAAGCAAGAGGCTCTTTTGAGCAATACTTCTTTCCATCATATGAAGTGTACTATTCCAGCAAGTTGGAATGTCTTTGATAACATTAAGATATGGAATATCAAGCCGTTTTTGGAATTGCCATCAACTCATTTTCATTTTCATTTTCTTTTTCAGATTCATTTAGCATTTTTAATGGCTAATTGTTAGCAAATCTCGACAATAAACATCTGCGCAACATCCGGTGCAAAGTGCGGATGTGTGGATCTAATAATGTGCGGTGCGGATGCGACGCGGATGCTGCATGCATCACTAATAGTATATATGCTATATATATGTTAGCATATAGTTGCTAAGCATATATATTGTTGCTGTTGTTACATACATAGCAGTTGAAGAAGATATACTATGTTACAGCAGCAGCATATATACATATATATATATACGTTATAATTATGTTGCTGCTAATTATATATATATATATGGTTATGTTATATACATATATGTTAGAAGATATATATATATATAAGGTTATTATATATAGTTGAAGGTTGGTTGTTGTTGTTATATATATATATATATATATATATATATATATAATCAATGAACACCATCGTCTCCCCAAGACCAGTAAGTAAGCGACACATGCAATGAAACAGAAGTAGTAAAGAATCTAACGCGTTTAGAAAAGAAAGCCCATTCTTTATCGCCTCCTTATACCCTTAAGAAGTAAGAACTCACCCGCAAGTAAAATCCACCCTAAAGCTTCACGGGACCGCGACGACCCTCATTATGGTATCTCGTCAATGTAGGTTTTTGGCCCAGGTGAGCCACAACAATACCCCCCTACAAAGCCCCCGCCATTCACTCCTATTATGCCCTTTTCTTCTTCTTGCCTCTGCTAAACTCACATTCCTCTCCTCCATTTTTTCTCTGGACTCAATCCACTTTTTTTCTTCGGTCTCTCAGCCGGTCGATTCCCCAGCACACTACCACTACACATCCTCTGAACCAACCGACTATCATCAATCTTTTCCATATGACCAAACCATCTCAATGTACTCTTATTTATTCTCTCATTTACTCCTTTCTTCACACCACACAACCCCCTAATACGTTCATTCCTCATTTATCAATTCTTCTCAGCCTAACACGCCCATAAGATTATCCATCTGAACACATTGTACTTTAGATCTATACCCTTATTCCAGACCATAGTTTCAATTACTGCACATATATATTTGTTCAAATAGGTATAGTTATGTGTTATATATATTTGTTGTTACAGGTTAGGTATATATTATTATATATTGGTTATTACTGCTATATTATTATTATAAGGCTATGTTATTGTTATTGCTATTATACTTCATTATTACTATATGTTGGAAAGCATATACAGCATATTATTACTATTATTACATATGTATATATATTATATAAGAATAGTTATTAGTTATATATACATATATTAAGTTATTATGTTGTTGTTATATATATAGCTGCTAATATACAGGTATATATTATTACAGTTGTTATATATATTATTAAGGCTGGTTGTTATGCTGGTTG
Organism: Trachelipus rathkii; assembly: GCA_015478945.1. Classification (NCBI taxonomy): domain Eukaryota; kingdom Metazoa; phylum Arthropoda; class Malacostraca; order Isopoda; family Trachelipodidae; genus Trachelipus; species Trachelipus rathkii. The sequence continues at coordinate 36,565 of JABUQX010134418.1, read as the reverse complement.
TTATTAGCATATACACTGTTATTAGTTATTGCTATATATTGCTGGCTACATATACTATATATATAATATTATATATATATATAAGAAGATTATACATAATACATGGTTACAGCTATAAGGCTATATTATATACATATTGTTACAGCTGCTATATATATATATTGTTATTTATATATGTTAGTATATATATATATATATATATATATATATATACATATATATATATATATATATATATATATTATTATATATATATCAGGGTTAGTTCATACATTTTTCTCAAGTACAAGTACAAGTACAAGTACTCTTGAATTGTTGAAGTACAAGTACAAGTACAGAATTTGTCTTAAGTACAAGTACAAGTACAAATACAAGTACAAGTACAAGTACTTTTATGAAAATTTGCATATATATATATATATATATATATATATATAGGTATATATATATATATATTGGGTTATTATTGTTATATATATATATATATATATATATATATATATATATCATCATCATCATCATCATCACCACCCATCTTCTCTCCCAAAGGGAGGTAAGTTGCGTAACATGCACTGGAAACAGAAAATTGTAGAAGAATATGAAGTAAGTAGAAAAGAAAGCCAGCCTCTACCACAACTTTATACCACTAGTGAGAACTCGTCGCAGTCACAAAAGTCCACCCTAGAGCTTCACGGGACCGCGACGGACCCCTCACTATGACATCTCGTCAATGGGTTCAGAACTTGGCCTAGGTGGGTTACAACCACGTACCTCCTCACAAACCCCGCCATTACTCCTATTTTGCACCTTTCTTCTGCGTCTGCCAATCTCACATTTCTCTCCTCCAGGTATTCCTTTACTGACTCAATCCACTTTTTATTCGGTCTAACATCCGGTCGATTGCCAACACATCTCACCACTATACATCCGTTTAACCGACCCGACTATCATCCATCCCTTCCATGACCAAACCATCTCAACATACTTTCATTTATTCTCTCATTTACCCCATTCTCCACACCAAACAATCTCTCTAATACGTTCATTCCTCATTTTAATAATTCTTTTCACACCTTAACACACCCCTAAGATGGTCCATCTGAACACATTGTACTTTGTAGGATCTATACCTCTTATTCCAGACCATAGTCCCACTACTATACATTAACACGGGTAACAACATACCCTCATGTAAGACCCTAGCGCACTCAAGACTTAGTCCCTTTACATCCACCAACGATTTAATTGCACCAGCCACCTTCCTGCCATTCACAACTTTCCTATAGTACACTCTGCATCATCCATTCCCTTCTTTTTATTCAACATATATCCTAAATATTTAAATTCAGATTCTTTTCTAGCTGTTTACCATCTAACATAACTTAACACCGAGGACTGTCCTCACCCTCAACCATAACTCTACTTTTATCTACGTTTACTTTCAAACCTCTCCTTTTTTACACACCCTACCAAATCTCTACCATTCCTCTCAAACTCTCTCTTCAGATTCGCCTCTCGCAAAACCAAATCATCCTCTATAATAGGTAGGGAACCCCTCCACTCTCTTTTCATTCTCCATCATTCTAACATTATCCCTTGTCACCCTTACCTCTAATTCTCCTTTCATAACCTCATCCATATACAGATTGGATCACCAATGGAGACATAGCACATCCCTGTCTCACTCCGCTATTAATATTAAACCAATCACTTTCGACTCTATTTATTCTTACACACGCTTCACTATTGTCACACACACTCTTTTTCTTTGATTCCATTCAGAAGCCAATACCACCAACACCATATCAATAACACCTGCCATAGAGCTTCCTATTAATCCTATTTTACGCCTGTTGCAACCATAAATCCTAAATAATATACAATTTATTCTTCTCCTCCATCATTATCTCAATCATTTGTTTCTAATGTACAGATTTGATCCACACATCCTCTACCACTTCTAAACGCACCTTTGTCTCTTCCCCAAATCAGTCTTTCAGTCATTCAACGCATCCCTCTTTCGACCAAAATACCACAGCATATATCTTCCCTACAACACTCAATAAACTACTTCCCCTATAATTCCTAGGTACTCTTTATCCCCACTTTATATAAGGGTACTAATATTGCTCTCCTCCAATCCCTCGGAACTATACCTCCATAAACGCTTTGTTACAAACTTCCAAATCCAATCCATCACCATCTCGCCTATATATATATATATAATATATATATATATATATATATATATATATATAGCAGGTATATATATATATATATATATATATGTTGTTATATATATATATATATATAGCATATATATATATAGTTAGTTATATATATATAGTTAGTTATATATATATATATATATAGTTATTTAGTATATATATATATATATAAGTTACTATTGTATATATATAGTTATATATATATATATATATATGGTTAAGGTATATATATATAGTTTAAAGATAGTAGCAGCATATATATATATATAAGTATATATATATATATTATTATTATATATATATTTATATATATATATATATATATATATTCATTTTCTGACTCAATCCACTTTTTCTTCGGTCTCCCAGCCGGTCGATTCCCAACACACTCACCACTATACATCCGTTTAACCAACCGATTATCATCCATCCTTTCCACATGACCAAACCATCTCAACGTACTTTCATTTATTCTCATTTACCCCATCTCCACACTAACAACTCCCTATCACGTTCATTCCTCATTTTATCATTTCTTACACACCTAACACGCCACTACGTTTGTCCATCTGAACACATTGTACTTAGATCTATACCTCTTATTCCAGATCACAGTCCCACTACTATACATTAACACGGGTAACAATATACCCTCAAGTAAGACCTTAGCGCACTCAAGAATTAGTCCCTTTGCATCCACCCACGACCAACGATTTAATTGCAACAACCACCTTTAGTGACATTCGCAATTTTCCTACTACACTCTGCATCATCCGCTCCCTTTTCATTCAACATATATCCTAAATATTTAAATTCAGACACTTTTTCCAGCTGCTCACCATCTAACATAACTTCACACCGAGGACTGTCCTCACCCACAACCATAACCTTACTCTTATCTACGTTTACTTTCAAACCCCTCCTTTTACACACCCTACCAAATCTCTCTACCATTCCTCTCAAACTCTCTTCAGATTCGCCACACAAAACAAAATCATCCTCATATAATAGGTAGGGAACCCTCCACTTCTTTCATTCTCCATCATTCTAACACCATCCCCTTGCCACCCCCGCCTTTAATTCTTTACAAAACTCATCCATATACAGATTGGATCACCAAGGAGACATAGCACATCCCTGTCTCTCTCTCCGCTATTAATATTAAACCAATCACTTTCGACTCTATTTATTCTTACACACGCTTCACTATTGTCATACATACTTTTGATTCCATTCAGAAGCTTACCACCAACACCATATCAATAACACCTGCCATAGAGCTTCCCTATTAATCCTATTATACGCCTGTTGCAAATCCATAAATCCTAAATACAGTTTATTCTTCTCCTCCATCATTATCTCAATCATTTATTTCAATGTGTACAGATTTGATTCACACATCCTCTACCACAATTTCTAAACGCACCTTGTTCTTCCTCACCCAAATCAGTCTTTCAGTCATTCAACGTAATCTTTCGACCAAAATACAGCATATATCTTCCCTACAACACTCAAAAAACTAATTACCCTATAATACGCCTTACAGGTACTTTTTATCTCTACCTATATAAGGGCAATTAATATTGCCTCTCCTCCAATCCCTGAACTATACCCTCCATAAACGCTTTTTTATACAACTTTCAAATCCAATCATCACCATCTCGACCTATATATATATATATATATATATATATATATATATATATATATATATATATATATATATAGAGAGATATATATATAGTATATATATATATATATATATATATAAGAGTAGTAGTTATATTATAGTATATAGAAGATATAGTATATATATATATATATATATATATATATATATATATAGCAGAGTATATATATATATATATATATATATATATATATATATATATAAGTGATATATATAATATGGTTTTAGGTGTGAATCTTGAAGAGAGTTTCAGAGTGGATTGGTAGAGAGATAAGTGATAGAGTGTGTAAAAGGGCAGTTTGAAAGTAAACGTAGAGAAGAGTAAGGTTGTGGTTGTGAGTGAGGACAGTCCTCGGTGGAAATTGCTAGATGGTGAGCAGCTGGAACAAGTGACTGAATTTAAAATATTTAAGATATTTATGTTGGACGAAAAGGAAACGGATGATGCCGAGTGTAGAAGGTGGGAAAGCTAGAATTGTAGGAAGGTAGTTGATGCAAAATTGGTGGATGTAAAGAGACTAAATCTTGAGTGCGCTAGGGCTTACATGAGGTATGTTGTTACCTGTGTTAATGTATAGTAGTGAGACCATGGTCTGGAATAAGAGGTATAGGTGTTAGGTGTGAGAAGAATTCATAAAATGAGAAATGAACGTATTACAGAGTTGTATGGTGGTAAAAAGGAATAAATAAAAGTACGTTGAGATGGTTTGTCATGTGGAAAGGATTGATGATAGTCGGTTGGTTAGGCGGATGGTATAGTGGCAGAGTGTGTTAAATCGATCATTGAAAGACTGAAGAAAAAGTGATTGAGTCACTTAAATATTTTTTGAGGAGTGTGATATTAGTTTTGCATGGGCGAGAAGAAAGCTGCATAATAGAGTGAATGGCAGTATTTGTGAGGGTGTATGGTTGTGGCCCACCTGGAGCTGCAACCCTACATTGGCGAGATGTCATAGTGAGGGTTCGTGGTCCCGTGAAGCTCTAGGTGGATTTTCTGACTGCGGCGGTTACTAATAGGTATGAGGGGAAGCTGTAGCTGGGCTTTCTTTTCGACTACCTGTCATCTTCTGCTTATTTCTTCAGGTCTGTTTCTGGTGCAGTTAGGCACCCACCTATCTTAAGGAAAAAGGTAATTGATAATGATAATGATAATAGAAAATGATGATGATAATGAGAATGATGATGATGATGATGATATTGATGATATTGATGATATTGATGATGATATTATTGATGATATTGATGATGATATTGATGATATTGATGATGATATTGATAGATATTAATGATGATATTGATGATGATATTGATGATGATATTGATGATGATACGGATGATATTGATGATGATATTGATGATGATATTGATGATGATATTGATGATGATGATGATGTTATTGATATTGATATTGATATTGATATTGATGATGATATTGATGATGATATTGATGATGATGATGATGATGATGATGATGATATATATATATATATATATATATTGACATACTTTACATTCATAAATAGATATATATAGTATATAGGCAATATATATATATATATATATATATATATATATATATATATATATATATATATATATATATAATGACATACTTTACATTCATAAATAGAAATTTATTTAGAATACATATATAAGAAATAATAATATCACTACGTAGGAAAATGATAAAAATAAAATAAAAATAGTGGCAAGTTAAAAATGCGAAAAGTACTTGCAAGTACCAAGCACCTCTACAAAAGGTACAAGTACAAGTACACTGGTTTTAGAAACTGTAGGTACAAGGCCAAGCACAAGTACCCAAAAATGTACTTAATGTTAAGTGAAGGCACAAGTACTCTGTACTGAACTCAACCCTGATATATATATATATATATATATATATATATATATATATATATAGTTACAGTATATATACAGTATATATATATATATATATATATATAAGTATATATATATATTATTGTTGTTATATATATATATATATATATATATATATATATATATTGTGTTAACTCGATCTCCGATGGTTTGAGTAGTGTTTGCAATGTTTTAGTTATTTTGCAACTAAGTGTGTTTGTATACATTGAACGATTCCCGCTTTTTAATTTGTTTTTAAACTATTATGGTTTAATATTTGAAGAATTTGATCATCCTTTAAAAGATAAGATATCCGTTTTAATTTTTAATTTTAAAACTTTTTAGTTATGTTAGATAGCAATAGTTAGTTTTTAGGATTGTGTAATACGTAGTTTAGATAGTACAAGGGATATATTTTTCCTTAGTCTTTTTTAACTTAAGTTTTTAGTGTTTCTATTTTTTTATTTATTTTTAAAACGGGTTTTAGCACAGCACCTACGATTTTAGAAAGCTAATTATTATTTTAACTTCTATAGCTGCAACCAGTTTTAGTGCTGAATAATTGTAAATTTTTTCGTAAATTCTGTGAGGGTGTACGAGTGCGTGAATGTTTTAAACTTTCTAAATTTTTCATATTTTACATATTATATATTTAAATACGGTTTTATCGTTTTAACATTTACGGTTCTTTAGTGTGTAAATAATTTTAACCAGTTTTGTTTTTGTCTGTTTGTCGCTTTATGGTGTGGTTGTGTGTGTGTAATGGCAG
>JABUQX010134418.1:12500-25000 GCA_015478945.1 Trachelipus rathkii | reverse complement strand
CCGCAGGGTGAAGAAGAGCTACAAGAGTAGGTTACTATTTTTTTGAATTATAACCAAAATACAATTTCCCTATGATTTTTAAATTACATTTTATATTTAATTTCATTTATAATAAGTTAAAATTAGAAATTTACTTTAGATCAAAAGGTCAATAGGTATACTTTGTCCTATATATATATATATATATATAATATATATATATATATACGAATATATTTATTTTATATATATATAATATAGTTGGTTATATATATATATATATATATATATATATATATATATATATATTATTATATATATATGTTATATATATATATATATATATATATATTATATTATATATATATTAGGGTGGGTCAAAAATTAATTTTTGACTATCGAATTCAAATAGAGTTCAAAAGGAGCATCTAAGTAAAAGCACTTGCCTTTAACTTTAGGTTTTATCTGGAAAAATGTAAAAAAAAAAAATTACCTTACTTAAAATTAAACTGGCTGTGTTCTTTGGTTTCTAATAGCGTCTAAGAACTTCGTTTCTCTGAGATAATAGAAAAATATTTTTAAAAATCATACGGTTCATATTTTGAGTTCGCGCTTTAGGGCTAAAATTTTGTAAACTTTCGTAAAAATCTAGGGTTTACCGATATGCAGTATTTTATCAAATCTAATAAATGAGATAACCATTGCGTGTTATTTATGTTTGCAATCCTAAATCGCAATCAAACTTGCTTGTTGCAGTTATTCTGACAGTGATGTGTTCTACTCAGCATGAGCATTGAGCAAGGCCTCACATCAAACAAACCTGTCGCCCCACATCTCCCCCAACTCTTTTCTTCAATCTCTGCCTGTAGTGTTCGTCACTAAGTTGCTACTGGCTTGCCGTTTGATAATCCTCTTGCCCGGCTACTCCTTTAAAACTAGCTACAATGTAGTAACAAATCAAGCAAAAGTGACATTTACATTTTATTGTTTTTCTATGACTTTGGTTTTGTTACTGGCTGTAAAGAATGTGAGATAGCGACCTCAAAAGTTGGGTTGGTAACGGCGACATGGTGCTATTTGCCTAAAGAACTATGGAATATACCTCATCTACATATGAGGACGTTCCTCTACTAATTGTTGCTTAGAAAGAAATCTATAAAATTTCAATTTCTTCGGATTCAAAGAAAAAGTAACAATTGCAACGATAGCCCATATTGATACTACTCAAATAGAGATATTATATTGTAAAGAATTCATTCCAGTGGTGACTTGCACTCGGGTTGTGCAAATGATAAAAGCCAACCATGATGCATATTGTAACTTAAGAAAATCGTACAACCGAGACCAGGAAAAAGAGAGGTTTAAGAAAAAATCAGAGGAATTCGTGGCTGAAGCGAAATAAAAGCTATTTGATATTGCAACTTGTAAGTGTGCTATGACATATTCTTGTGTATGTGGGATAAATGCAGGTGCCTGTGACTACTGGCCTGTAGTTGTAGAATGATTGTAAAAAAAAACAAAATGATCCTACTCATTGAGAGAAAGTTTATAAACGATCAGCGAGCAACCAGGATTGCCTTCATTGGCAGTCTAGATAAACAAGAGACAGAGAAACTTAAGAAAAGGAAGGAGAGAAAAGAACTAGAATTATTGCGAGAAACTGTTGCATTTGATAATGACACTTGTGACATGCCATGAAAATTACTCGAAAATCTCCGCACGAAAGAAGTTGTGAAATTGACTTGTCTTCAGTTCCTTCTACATTTCAAATGAGGTTTAAATTAATGTCTACTGCTTTCCTTTTTTTACAGTTGTCACCACCACTCACGGGCAGAGCCCTATTCAAGGAGGGGGTATATTACACACAAAAGTTCACCCACTAGCGTAAATTGCGCAGATGAGCACAGACGCAGGATTTAAAGTGAAGGAGATTAAATACAGCAGGAAACACAGAAGATGGAAGAGAACTCCACAGAACAGGAGTGGCAGGAAAGAAGGAAGCACCGCAGCGAACTACCCTGGAGTTACCAATATCAACACAAAACTCGTGCGCAGATACAGCACCCCTTGTGCTACGAGGACGTCGTAAAGGTGGTGGTACGCGAGTGGTAAATTCCCTCGAGCACTTGCCTCTGTGGTACCTATAGAATAGAGATAAAGCACCAACATCGCACCGCAAAGATAGAGGGTCAACTGAGCTGAAAAGAACAGAACAGTATATAAGCCTTTTGGCCTTTGACTCTACCCTGTCCAAAAGCCGGGTGAAACCAGAGCCCTTCAGATATGAGAGTAGTACTCCATACATGAGCGGATAAGACCCTTGTATAGCTGGAGTAACTGAGAAGAGGAAAAAAAGTCTCGCAGTCTAAACAGAACTCCCAGTTTCTTTGAGGCCGCCCTAGCAACCATTGTGATGGGAGGTTTCCAAGGAATTTTTTTGTTTATGTTAAGGCCAAGATGTTATATCAGCAGGAATAGATGAGGAGAACGGGTCGAAAGAGATAGGAAACTTAGGAAGGTGTTTTAGAGAGTGAGATTTGTAGAAGTTGAGTTTTTAAAGAATTGAATTTCACAAGGTTGAGATGACCCCACCCGGAAATCCTATCCAGTTCAGCGATAATACAGTAGAATCGGGAAGATTAAGACGAGAGGCAATTCTAGAAGTAAAAGAGGTAGCAGAATTGAAATGAGTTGAAGAATAAAGGATCGAGTCATCGCCATATGAGTGGATAGAGTTAGACGTGCAGGTGAGAAGATCATTTATGAAAAGTAAGAATAACGTAGGAGATAAGACAGAACCCCGAGGAACACCACTATTGACAGAAAAAGAAGAAGAAGTCACCCCATCAACAACAGCCGATATTGAGCGATTGAAAGAAAGCTAGACATAAGTGAGCAAAAAAAAAGGAGGAAACAAAAGAGAGAGCTTGGAGAGCAGTTGAGTTATAACGGTGTCAATGCTTTGGATATGTCAAGCTAAACCACGCAGGTCTCCCCGTAGTTCCTAAGAGCGGAAAACCATAAACGGGTTAGATAGGAAAGTATATCGCCAGTAGACGTCAAACACCGAAAGCCGTACTGGCGATCGGAAAGAAGGTAATGAGTTTCCAGATGATCTAAGAAGTTAGAGATGAGAAGGGTTTCAAAGATCTTAGATTAGAATACAAGTGAGAGCTATTGGGCGATAGTTAGAAGGATCAGAGCGCTTCCTTTTTCGGAATAGCGTTGGACATTTGCGCGCTTCAACACGGGAGGAAAAGTGCCATATTGAACATAAAGAATATTGATTGAAACTAGGGGCGGAGACAACACGGAAGCACACTCCCTTCAAAACTCAAAATCCCATCCGCGCCACCCGCCTTCATAACGTTCATAGATTTCAGGCAGCCCATGCACCGATCAAATGTAATCACAGGCAAGGCATAGGAAAACGCTTGAGAGGAGAAGGAGGAGGAAGAGGGATGCCAGAATCGTCTCTATGTTAAGTGTAAGGGATGAAAATAGGAGTCCGAAGAGATTGGCTTTTTCAGTTGGAGGATTAGTTAGCAACAGAACCATCAGTCGAATAAGAGAAGGAAAGACGATTTACAGAAGTGGTTAAAGATATTTTGGCAAGAGGCCAGAAAGATTTTTCAGTTAGGAGAAGAAGGAGGTTAGTCGCAATGATAATTTTCAGTGATCCTTGTCGCAGAATGCATCCCTTCTTACTGCTGCGTCGAGACTGTTCTGTAGTTTGCTTGAAAATGATATAAGTTTGTAAGCTTGTTCCGACGTTATTCTCAGCAAGTTTATTTTTCGTCTTAATCTTTGGCGCCTGTAGTATACTCTAGAATGTTTCTTTTTCACTTTTTCCCACAACATACTCACCCGCACCGACTCTCTTGCACTACGAATTCCGCTTTTCTTTGTTTTCTTATTAGTAGCTCACCACAGGGTTTGATCCGCGTATTACTAAGTCTCCTGTCTCTAGATATTTTATGGAGATGAGTTCTCTGACTATATATGCTGAATGGTGTGAACAAATCCAGTGCGCCGACGAGTTATGAGTTATCAATCATATGAAAGATAAAAAGACAACAAAAGTCTGAGGAACTAGTTATCCCACGCATCTTGGGCCACTCTTATAGGACATATATATGGTCACTACGATTGAGTTGGGCTCCGAGTCATGTAACAAAGGAAATACTTTTGAATCGCTAAGAGAATGTGACTACATAGGCATACGATCCTTATAGGGTCAAGACATCAACTGTAGCTGAGCGGTAATAACCTTTGAATTTCAAACAGTAAGAAAGAGAGCATATTAGCGTCATTAGTGAGCATTGTGGGCAATATGCTATACGATCCTGTTACACCGGTTGAGATATGATAACGGTTGAGGCCTGGTAAATTTAGTCCAAATGAATTATCTGCAGTCAATCACGAATTACTCTGAGACAATTATCAATATTGTATTGGTGCACATTTAGATATTGAACCTGTCTAAATGCATGATGCTAATGGACACTCCTGTGGTCGCATCAGGAGCCATACACAAGTCAGCTAAACACGGGTGTGATAAGCAACTGCCAGAATCGCGTGACGTGCTTCCCCATACTCCACGGCGAACCACTACGCAGCGTGTAAGGGAATGTCAGCCGGGCCCCTCATGCTCCTTCTCAGTTGTTGTGGCTTCCATTTTATGTCTTACGCTCTCACACTCCAGAGAGAGCGTAACTGCCGCTGTCTCCCTTACACTCTCACTCTTGTGTGGATTGAGCTTATATCGGTGTGAGGGAAAAGCTGCAACGACTCGCTCAGCGTACACCCTCCTCTGTGAAAATTAGTCAGGTCTCAACCATCACATCTGAGTGATTGTAGCTGGCATGGATATTTAAACATTGCCTTTGATGAGATACTTTCGCATTATCCACTACCGGCCTATACCTGAATTTATGAAATTTGAGATGCGACAAGTGGTAAGTGGTGCTTATATGAAAGTCTTGCAGAGTTTCACTGAAAGCGTGCCATTTACGATGGGCATCTTCACCCTCTGTTCGCTCTAATGACTCACTTTTTGTACGACAGGTCCCAGTGCTACGACTGTGGATAATGGCCTCTCCAGACCGCTCTAATCCGGCTCTGTGTATTTCGTATCGCCTTTGGAGATAGAGACCTTCTCGTTGAGTCACTTATCCCTATTGGCTCATGTTCTTGGTTATCTTTGACTGTGCAAACCGTGTGAGTACGAGAGATACCGTACGTGCTGTCTTCTGAGTTTACTCACTATTGGAAATCTTATAAGACGGATACATTCACTTCAGATCGCGCTTCAGGTGCACAAACCCGATTGACTTCAGTAAATGCTCTGATTACTGATCAGTGTAAGTAGCTTTGTCCTGGCTCGATCATTAAGGAGCATGTGCAGTAGAATTGTAAGAATATGGTTCATAAGTACTAAACATATTACTTATAAATTCGGTCTGCTATTAACAAACGGAACACTTAGGGGGCCGATTTATCTAACACTAAATTAACGCCCAATCATCGATCCTAATGCTATTTGTATTACTGCATCGATGTATGAACGTGCTGTTCTTCTGTCAACCTATGTCACTATCCATGAGTCAGGTTTGGTTGTCTGAGTTTATGTGAGCTAGTTAGTCTTCGCATGAGTAGTATTCAATCGTTTACAATGATGAACTGACCGTGCGCTTCATAGCACCGAAGGGTTCTATATGCCAGGCATCTAAAATAGAACTCTTATACTAATTTGGTAAGACCCGCCGCATTACCCGGATGTAAATGTCTAAGATTCAGCGCCCAGTATCATAATCTGTCTCTACTTTTAACTCACGTTTACTGACCCAATTAACATGTCCACTGTATTAAAGTACTCGAACTTTCACTTTATTGCATGTTTGACTTTTAGATCCCTTTGGACGTAAAGTATGTCATAAGGACTTTCAACGTCCTGCCTCCATCCCGGAGTGAGAGATATATATGAGCTAATAATGAACCTCCAGTAGAGGTTGTTAGTGTGGCACATTAGATAAACTCTTCCTGGAGTCACTCGATTTTTTTCCAAAATTTTTGTCCTTTACTGCCACTATTACCAAAATCGCTGCTAGAGGAAGATTCCGTCATAATTTTCAGGCAGTAGTTCTCCGTCTCTATGGAAAGGTTGCGCATGCAAGAGTGAAGTCAGAATGGGCTACAACTATTTAGTAAACTCTCTTCTTCGTCTCAAGCATCCCCACAATGCCAAACATCTTGTTAGTCGATTAATTACAAATGATATAATTGTATTAGATATTACACGTAACTATGGCAGTTCGTATATAAGATCACAATCTATCTAGTTTAGCATAATCTAATGTGTAGCAAATTTGTATCTTCATCAGGTTTGGTATTGATAATGCTAAAGTGAGGCAATGGTTCAGCACTCAACGAATTTGCTATCCCACTTCCTCTGTGTGCGCCGGCCTGTGATTCTCGCTGTCTTCACTTTCATGATTCATATAGCATCCATCTCACCTTTGAATAATGAAGGCTGGTGAGTGCAGATTATGATGTATTCAGAAGATCGTAACCTTTGTTACTCTTGTCAATAATTATGCCCTCAGATAAACCAGTACCAATAATATCATTGCTCTAACGACATGTTAAAGAATCTTTACTTTATACTCTATTAAGTATAATAGACACTCTATTTTGTTAGTGTCTCTTTTTAATCTTAGCATAAAAGTTCATTAGTGCGTATTTCATACCCCTTTGTAATCTGAATAAAATAAGATATATTCCACTGCACTTAAGTCTTTTCCTATATTACAACTTTTTCCTGCGCCTTTTCTTGGTCTACCTTATTAGGGCGTCTTCGTCCATATTCAACCTCCTCCGCGCCATGATTTTTAAATATAATTTTGTTATAAATCAATTAAAATGAATTAATAGAATAGAGAGTAAAATGCCACAGAAGAGATGTGTATATCTTGTCCTCTATCTTTGGTGAACGTCGAAGGTGTATAACCAACTTGCGCGTATATGTTTCTAATTGTCGTTTTCCAAGAGCAAATTAAGTAGGCCTTTCATTCGCCCTCAAAGCTGTTCTCGAACGAAGACCTCATATGCGACATCTGCTGATTTTCATAATTTCTCTACGTTTTATGTCTCTTTCTTCGTTGAATCCGATCTCCTGCCTTTTGATTAAGTAGAGGGGCAAGTTAATCGTGTCACATGCTCGCCAACTATGTAAACGACCGTTAACTAGTAATATCATCTGATACTCGATGATATATTGATTTTATCGACTAACACATCAACTCACGTTGATATTCAATATCACTATACAGTACTTTACTTATTTCATTCTCAGCTATTAGTGACCTTGATTCAGTTTCTTTCACCATAAATAATTAATTTTACTACTATTTACTATTATTTTACCTATCTGAGCCAATTCTTCTATATTACTCTAATGTTTACCTAGTGATTACTTTGTATTTTCCTTACCATCTGATATTTAATATGTGACAATACCTCACTACTGGTTTATAATATTACTGCTAGCTAATCATTAATATTCTTAATATACTTTACCTTCTCAATTTATTTATCTCCTTTTACCTTATCTTAAATGTCCTTATAGGTATATAGTTAGTCTTGAGATCTAACTATATATTCCTATTCTTATGTTTACCAATTATACAACTCACCTTAGTTACTATTTATACCGTTTTTGTATCTCCACTATCTATCGATGATTTTTCTCTATTTCACGCCTTCGGACCAGAGTTAGTTCTTCTGGTTTAGATAATCGTTAATATTGAATACTTATCTTCTATTAATGAGCCATATAATCTAATTTGGTTTCACAAACCTGCTATATATTATCACTCCCGGAAATCCATAAATGATATGCCGCTTACCTGTGTTGTGAGATTGTAACTCTTCATACACTCGGTGGTAATGTATCTGGTAAGGCAATGTTTCGTTGGTCCCTCAACATTCCCCAGATCGTTATCTATCTGGTATGACACTTGCTCGTCCACTGGCGTAGTATAATGTTCCTCCCCTTGGTGAGCGGTTCTCAGAATCTCTTAGTTCATATTATATTCCTTAGGTAGTATACATTGATATACCTAGAGAAGAAATCCGGCCTCTCTCTTAAGAAATTAGGGGCTATGCCCGTGAGGTTAGCTGTACTACTTTAGTGATCTAAATATATTTAAAACCTGATAGTCTGTATACCGCATCACCTAATTATTTCTCTGATAGTATAAGAAATTTATTTATTCTTAATTAGTATTTTAGGTGAGGATTTAACCACATACTGTGGACATACTTACCTACTCCTTCCATATCTATTACACTTTATGTTTTTATCATTCCAAGAATTATATGTATAGTAGTTCTATATACTGTACTATTTTTACTAGTTCCATATATAGTTTACTGAGTATATCTGTATATACTCATATATATAAAGTAAGAATATAAGAAATGCCTCTGTCATCCTGTACTTGATAATATTTTTATTTTATAATATTTTCCTAATTTTTTTAAATATTTTTTAATGTTAATGTTTATTATTATTGTCACGATTGCGTGTATCTTCAGTAAAATAGAACTCATATTTATTGAGATTACTTTTTAGTATGCCCAGTTGGGAAAACGAATTGGCTGTCGGCCACCTAGTGTTGGTGTCACTTCTGTTCCTCTATGTTTATAGGGCTCCGCCTTCACTGCTTGGTGCATTTTGGCTCTACTCGCTACTCGTACGCTCTCATAGTTAACAAACAATAAACTATCATAAGCCCTCTGGCTTTAATTAAATATGGTTGATACAAGAATGTTTATCAAAAATCGTAGATATGATATGAGGAACAGATCTACTTTTTGTATTCATTTCTGGATAAACTATATTTTTCAGGATTTTGAGTATTGAAATATTACCTGGCTTCTGTTGCGCTCAGTTTCTCCTCGAGACCAGGTTGGCTCACTGCTGTTCTCCGCTTTCTTTCGTTACTGGTTTTTCTTCACTTTTTATTCTTATCTCGTATCACTGTTCTTTCATTCATCTAATATATTGTCAGCGAATATACTGCTCCGTCTCACTCCACTCGATCATAGCATATGAAATTACATTCAGACAAAATTCAATATACTAAATTATTGAATTTTTCTGGAGGCATATGATGAATCATTAATTCTATGTGTCGTGCTCTGCTGAATAGTAACTATGTCCTTCGTCACCTAAGTTAATAATTATTGCGTATTCAATATAGAATTTCACATTTGTGTTTTTCAACTAAGACTCGTTCTTAGATCAGCTAGCGAATATCCGTGGTACCGATTGTTCATTGCCTATCCCTACTACTCACTATATATAATATAATCACTACCTATTATTACCTATATTATAATTTATCCGGCCTTCTTACTATATATATATAAGTATACCTTATTATAGTTATATCCTAAGTTGTACCCCCTTTTTTCATTCATATAATTGTTAATCGTATATGCTTGTGAGTATATATATTCATATTCATTCATGGTATATATTATATATGTATATTCGTGTTGCTGTGTAGCGGCATATCCGCATTCCGCTCCGCATATGCGAATTATATCCACTGCAGTGCATTTTTCCTCTCCAACGTGAACGGTTCACCCTTATTCATCCACCGTATGAATGTAATTATCTTTGTTCAGCTTCTTCTTCCAGTATGAGGCCCGATTTTGAGTGATTCCATTATTGTAAATAATTATGAGGCATGCACCTAATAACCTGTTTCCACTTCTACTTTCTGTAATATATATGGATGATCAGACTCGAATGGTGGATCCCTCCTCTTAATATGTGCACCGCTTATGCTATGCTTCGAGAAGGAGTGGGAGTATATAATATTGACCAACTGTTACGTCGCGCCTACGTTCTCGTCACATCTAAAACCACATCCCTAAGTAACGTTGTGAAATCGGTCTTGATCCTGAGCGATTGTGTTGACATTCATCAAATTCGTTTATTTTTTAGATTAATCTTGTTTATTTATCCTCTCTCTTCCTTTTAGAGTGACGCATTTGTGACAGTATGGTGTTGAGTGCTTAATGATACTTTATTGACGCCTAGAACACTTCTTTTCGTTTTCAGATCTGGCGCACTGCTATATTTCTATCATGCTTGCAATGTTGTGATGAAAAGTCCTAGTAATCTGATCACCTACCTTAATATAGTATCCGGATCTCAAACGTCGCACAGCCTTGTATACACTACGTACTGCTAGAAGGTAACGGTATAGGTGGAGTTTCAAATGTACTCTATGCAATTAGGACCTGTGATATGGACCATATGTGTCATAATATCATCCATTAGTTGCTCAGAGACTCCTATTATGTCAAGAACTCATTACTCTTTTGAACCAAATGGTCCTTCACCGAGATTTATTTTCATATAGTTTTGTATTTCGCTGATCCTTGCCTTTGTCGTACTGACTATTGATTGCTTAAAGAAGGCAGTATGACAATTATCTATCTCTATGCCAATATAATTCACTCTGAATAAACGTATTATCCAGAGAGATTATCGACGCACACTTCAACTATTGCTCCAGCGAACCCCATTGCTTATATCCATATTGTATACGCTCCTCCTGTCTTTTTCAGCAGCAGCCTGTATGATTACTGCTCCCTGTGTCTAGATGTATCTAAATAACTATCGTCCTAGAATTGATCGAAGATTATTTACCATATAATCCGACAACATACTACACCTTCTTCGTGAAACAGGGACTCAACGTATTCCTATAGCTTCGCATAAGGTGTGCCAGCTCCACTCTCAAGCTCGTCCGAACCTATTCTGCATTAAGTATGTGTGAGACAAGTTCTTCCGAGAAATTCCTTGGCCTATAGTATACTCTTGTCCAGGTCTCCTCACCTTTAAGGTCATCGCTCCTTTCAGACAGGTGTTAGCATAGTGTCTGAGTCCCTTCTTCCAGCCGTGCATAAATCTCATTTGTTTGCTCGTGTACACGACACAAGTGAATCAAACATTTACCCTTGAATAGCTTGAACTGCATGCACTTACTTCTTAGAACTTATCTGTAAGCTATAATTTTCCACTAATAATATAATTGTGCTAAGCTCTAATATTACTTATTGGTAATTCATTCTATTTGATGTATTAATGTCATATTTCTATTTATTATTATTATTAATTATTATTATAACTTTATTGTATTTCACGGTAGTCCTCATATGCATTTATTCCATTTCTTATTGTATTATGTATTATTGTCATACTCTCATATCCTTCAAATAACCAAATTTTTTTAATTATATAGCTAATAGTCTAGTAGTATATGAGTGATATATTTTTTGGTGAATGAGTTCTAAAAGTTTACTATATTGACTTATTTTCCTCTATCATAAATTTATTGTGGTCATATCCCCTTTTTCTTTAGTAAGTACTTATATATTACCTACTTATTATTATAAATACTTATCTATATATATTATTCTGAATATGAAATTATTATAACATATATATATTCTTATATCTTATGTAGAATTACTATATATTACAAATAGTTAATGATAACTTATTATCATATTCTTTCTATTTCTATGCTGATGGGTGCTACCTTTTTGTATACTATCTCTATAAAATATGAATTTTTTCTTTATACTTATTTAATGATAGTGAGTGCTACTATGGCGAATAATTAGTATATAATACATATATATTATATCTAATTATTATATATTTTATATATATATATTATATTATATATTATATATATATATATATAATATATATAATATATATATAATATATATATATTATATTAATAATTTATATATATATATTATATATACATTAATATATAATATTAATTATTATTATATAATATTAATATATAATATTTAATAATATAATATATATATAATATATTATATTTATTATATTATATACTTATATATAATATATTATATTATTTATAATTATAATATGATTATAAATATTTATAATATATATATATAATAATATTATTAAATATTATAATTAAATATTATAACCTTTTTAAAAATGCGCCATTGTGTCGTAAAGGTCATGTTAGTATGGATAAGGGTATTGTATGAGGTGTGACAAAAGAGCTAAGGTGTATCTCGCTGTCTCGCAAATAATTAAATACTGGTATCTCGGGTATTTATATTTAATATTAGTGTATATAACGAGCATAAATCCGTGATTTTATTGCAAACACCGTCTACCAAACACCTGCTACCTTATTGTACTCTTTTGCTTTCTAGCGCATCTGCACCCATCTACGCATCACTAAGAGGATGACGATATCCACTAGCGCACCGCCACCGCACTCAATTCACCGCACCAAGCACCAAATAAATTAAGCGCTCAAACGTACACTGCACCGCAACCTTGCATCACTTACCTGGTAATTATATATATATATATTATATATAATATAATATAAATATTATATAATATATTATATTATTAATATATTAAATATATATAT
>JABUQX010134418.1:0-7500 GCA_015478945.1 Trachelipus rathkii | reverse complement strand
ATAATGATAATTAGTAAATAAATTATTATATAATAAATTCTAGTGTAATAAAATTAATTAAAATATTAGCTATAATAACTTAGCAAATATTTTTCAGAAAAAAATATTATAATAAAATATTAATTAAAAAATTTAAGATTTAAGAATTTAGTCCTAAATTATTTTAATAATATAATATTAATAATTATATATTATTAATATATGGAACAATTATTAATCATTATAGTTAATCTCCTGAATATTAAGTATTATTGCAGGATATTAAATATTGGTATATTTAATATAGAAATTATTAAACAGAGATATTAAAATAAATATACTTTCTTTATTTATATAACAAATTTTTTAATAATAATTATAGATAAATTATTAAATTTAGCCTTATATAAAAAGATCTTGTATAAACTGAAACTTGCCACAATTTAATTTAGTTTTGAAATTTATGGTATATATTTTTCGATATAATTATTATATATAGCAAATTTATTAATACTTTATATTTTATATTTAATTAGTAATATATTATTTATTATATTATTTATTCTTTTTTATTATCTTTTAAATTTTCCTTTTTTTGCTGAATTCTAGTTCTGTCGGAAGAATGGGAGTAGCGATAATAGAGAATTTAGTTTTCCCCATAGGATGGCTGCGGGAGTGCTACGGGGGGACAGGATGGTTTATTAGTGAGGAATCGATTCCGGTTACCACCCGTGTTCAAGATTCCACACGTGTGTGTGAGCCTGTAACGAACCAACACGAACCCCCTACACCCTATCTCAAAGCCATCATGTGTTTGTTTCACAGATAAGCGGTAATTACTATAGGTTAAATAAAAGAAAAATTTTCTTCCACCTTTACACTTTAGGTATTACACATTAAACTAGCAGTGTAGGGATGGACATAAATGAATATTATATGGGGGAGGCCGATAAGTCTAACCCATCCCACGGATCAAAAAATAAATAATTATAATAATAATTATATATAAATTTAATCAAAATATCTAATTTTATATTATTATTATATTATAATTATATTATATTATATTAATAATATAAATATATATAATAATATATATAATATATATATTATATAATATTAATATATATATAATATATTTTATATTATATATAAATTATATAATAATATAATTATATTATAATATATATATATATATATAATATATATTAATATATTAATTAATATATAATACTACGTATTAAATATATATATATTAAATATACTAGATTGGCATTACCTTGAAGTAAATTTGAAGCACAAATTAGTTATATATTATATAATAATAATATTAATTAATATAATATATATATTTTATATATATTAATAGTATATATATTATTAATATAATATATATATATAATTATATAATAATATATAATTAATTAATATATATATTATATTAGTATGATATAATATAATATATATTATAATATATATTATATTCTATATATATATAATAATAATTATATATTATTAGTATAATATATATGATATTAATATTATATATAATATATATTATATATTATATATTAAATAATATTTAATTAATATATATATTATATTATATTAATATATATTATTATATATTTATATATATTAATTATATAATAATATTAATATTATATTATAATATATATTATATTATAATATGTATATTTAAATAATATATATTATTAATATAATTTAATCATTATAATATTATTATTTAAATATTATTATTATATATTAATTAATAATAATATATATATATATATATAAATATTTTATAATAATATATTATAATATAAAATATATATTAATATATTATTTAATAATAATTAATATTATATATATTATATTTTAGTATTATATTATATTATTATATATATAATATTAATATATTTAATATATAATATATATTATTATATTAATTATAATATATATAATATATTATATTTTTAATATATATATATATATATATATATATATATATAAAATAGTAATATATAATATTAATTATTATTTATTATATATGTATATAATATATATATATTTAATATATATATATAATATAATATAATATAATATTAATAATATATATTAAATATTATATAATATATATTATATTATTAAATATATATTATATATATAATATATATTATTATATATATTATTTATATATATAATATATATTGTATTAATATATAATTATATATTATTATATTCATTATATATTAAATATATAATATTTTTATAATATATTAATTAATAATAATATTATATATATTATATATATATTAATTATTATATATATTATATATTATATATATATATAATATATTAAACTATATTATATATATAATATTTAATATATATTTAATATATATATATTATTAATTTAATATTAATAATTAATTATATATATATATAATATATTAATATATATATTAATATAATATAATATATATATAATATATAATATATATTATATATAATATATAATATATATTATTTATATATAATATATTATATTATATTTATATATATATTATATTTTTATATATGTATATGTTAATTTATATAATTAATAATTACAGGAACATAGTTTTGAAACATTTATGTGGAAAATTTTAAGAAAATGATAGGCCTAACAAAAGATTTTTTAGCATTCCAATGAAATTTTTTGTGCATTTTGTTGAGAATGCTTTATTAAAGTCTTAATTTTTCATATAAAAATCTTACCACTTGCTATCCATTAAGCACTTATTATTTAATTTATTTTAATTATATAATAAGTTAATATATGCATCTTAAGTAATAAGTAATTAAAGAATTTTTAATATTAATTAATAACAAACAATTTACCAAATATGTCAAGAGATTTCAAACTAAAAAAAACTGTATTGTGCTCCAATGTACTTTTTGAAGCACGTAGAGGAAACTTATATATCAGTATATATATATTATATATATAATATATTATATATATAATATAATAAAAACTTACTATCCTAATAGCATTAATATAATTACCGTTTAAATAGTATATTAATACTTATAAATAGTATAATATATTACATTTTGTTATTAGTTTACACAATCTATTGATTAATTTATTATACTCACTCTACCTATTATAACTTCTACTAATATAGTTCTGATACTATTGACTCATACCTAATAAATTCTCATCTAACGCCCGTCTATATATATTATCCCTCAAATATATAATATCCTATATATAATTATAAAATATTTCTAACTGATTAACTTATTACTCCTAATGTCACTCACTCCACACTCATTTAAAATTAATTTAAATACTCAATATAATTTGCTATAAGTACTATTATATTCCTAAGATATTACTCTAGTGATTATTAAATACCTATTTTGAACTTTTATTATAGTTAAATATATACTAGAATCAGATACACTATCATATACTTTACAATATCTTTTCTAAAATTTTCAAATAACTTTTTACTGAGTAATAAATTTTTATTTATATGAGTATTTAATTTTACTTATTCACAATTTGTTAGGTATACAAATAATATTGCTACTATATGCTTTATAATATAATAACTGCCTACTTAATACACTATATTATTGTCCTATATCCTCGGAATTTCCCCTTTTTATACCTTTATATTTATAGAGTAGACTTGCTTTGCCTGGTTTCTAATATATTCCAATTGAATTATATTTTACTGCTCTCAGGTAATCTCGTATATACTAGCTTCTCATATGTAACATTTGAGATTTTATATATAATTAACTTCTATATATATACATCATCAAGTCCGTAAATTATATCTTAGTTAGACATATTAATTATATTTATTATATATATATATTATCTTATAATATTTTAATATATATAATATATATTAAATTATTATATATATATATATATTATAAGATATTAGTTAATATTAAATATATATATATAATATTAATATATATATATATATTAAATATATATATTTAATTATATATAAATTAGATATATATATAATATATATATATATATTATATTAATTATATATTATAATTTATTATATATATATATATATATATATAATATTATTATTTATAATATATTATATTATTAATATATAGAGAATGTGAAGATAAGTAGGTTTTTGAGCTAACCAGAAGAAGAACATATAAAGAAGGAAAGAATAAAAGATGTATACGCTGCAGCATTGCACTTTGATGACCATCGTCTTTTGGTGCAAATGAGGAGACATACCCGAATTGGACTAAGATAAAGACGGAGAGAGAGCATATTCTACACTTCCATACCTCATTGTTCATTCCATATAATCACAGGCTGTTTTGTAGGAACGTATATAGAAGCTCACTGTCTAAATGCGTAGTCCCGAGATACTACTCTTGCGTGTATCTTCTAGTCCTGCTCCTGCTCGTTATCATTCCTATAGTGTTTTTTGATTCGCAATTTATCCTTGAGTCATCTTTCGCATAACTCAATGAATAATATAAATAAAGTGAAGTAAGAGAATAAGAAGATTCATTAAAATGTGTGTGACGGAACTAATGAGCATTAACGGAATTCTTCTTGTGAGGCGATCTTGAACAGAATCAGCACGTGTAGTTGAGAGGAATGGAGTACAATTCCACCACTGTGTTCCAATAAATCTGAAATCTTTCTACCAATATCCCAGTTGAGAATTACTAAGAACTAGGTAATGTATAGACTCACTGGCCCGCCGACAGTCCTCTGTATAACTCGTGCATCACCTTAGCGTGCTGTCGAAGCCTCTCGACCAATATACCTCTTATCACATATAATTGTGACTGCCCAAGTAATTGCATAAATAGATTTAGATGTTAAGATAGAGAATGAGTGAAATATATATATTAGTCGAAGAGGTTATAGTTGATCTGAGTTTTTTTTGTTAATTGGTCACGCATTTGCCCGGGGAGCAGTACATAGGTAAATGACCTTATTTATAACCTGTTCTTGAGTAATCTTAAAACTCTTAATTGTTAAGAGGAATAAGTCCACACGTATGAAGTAATGCCTAGCCATTTTCTGCCAACGTGCAACATATTATTGTGTCCACTGCTTTGTCACCGAGTCTCTTATTGTGTTTTCCTCCTCCAAATTTACCTCCTGTCCTTGATTTCCATATCTTTCCCTATTATATGATTTTTTATTATAACATTTCTTAATCTACTTAATTAATATGTTAAATATTTAAATCCCATAAAAAATATAAAGAACGAGTTGATAGAACAGGCGACCACCTGATTATATTGATGCATCGGCGAATTGCTTGTTTTATAATGTTTGATTCCAATTTGGGTTGGAGGATAGGTAGTTGCCATAGCATCCCGGGTTTTATTGTTTCCGAAAGGCGTTTTCAATCATAGGGTATTTCTTTATCTTATACTATGTTCTATTTATTTATCCTTCCTAATTGGGATTAATATGCCAATATTTAACTTTTATATTATATTATATAATATATAGTATTATATATATATGTAGCTATATTATTATACATTTTATATTATTTGTATACTATATATAGTATATATACTTATAATACCTTATACAATAACATAACATAGGATATACGGGCATCTTTAAATTAATATTTTATAATATATTTATATATAATATAAATTTACTTTATATAAAATATTATATTATAAAGACATAATGTATATTTTGGGATATTTTGATATATATTTTTGAACTTTTTTATATATTATATATGATATTTTATATAATTATATTATATATAATTATATAGTACATAACATATTATATATATAACTGTAATTAAAATATATAATAATATAATATATATATATATACCATATAAATATAAAGTAAATAACATTCATATATTAACATTATTCTCCAAGTTATGTTATATTATGGCTCGAAAATCTATTCTCTATCATATATATATATTAATATATTATATAGTACTAATTAGGTTTATACATACTTTATAATTATATATATATTAGATATAATAAATATGATAAATATGATATGCAGTGAGATTTAGTATTATAGTATATATATATCTATTATATACTATTAATATAATAAATATTCTTTTATAAGTAAAGTAAAATAAGAGATTTATTCTTATATCGATATAAAAATTAAGTAATAAAGTAGAATTGTTTATCATTATAATATACTAAGTACGTTGTCTATAGATTTTCCATAAAATGTTGTGTAATGTCCTTCTTTTAGTCAGGAGTTACACTAAATAAGTATTAATTATTTATTTCGCATTTTATAGCGGGCACTATATTTTACCCAGATGCCTTTGGGTCCATATATTTGTGTGCATGAAGAATAATTAACATAGTGAATCAAATATAATAAGGCAAAAATATTATTAACCTGTGTGATAATATATTAATATAGGTATATAATATTATAATATATATATATTAATTAATATAATAATTATATATATATATATATATATTTTTATATTATATATTATTATATTTAATTAATTATATAATAATATTATATAATATTATTATATAATTATTATTAATTTATTATATATTAATATTATATATATATATTATATAGATTATAATTATAATATTAATATAGAGAGATAGAGTAAGTAAATGAGAGCAGTAAGAGAGTGAGATAAGAGAGAGACAACAAATCCTAAGTAAATAAAGCAGGCAATTGAACGTTTTTCGCTATTTGATTCTAAATTTGAACCTCTACAAATCTAGATTTTGTTTTAGCTCTTGCTATACCGAATGAAAATGCTCTGGTCGCTTAATGAAATTTGATCATAAAAAAATGATAAATAGTCCGTAATAAATTAATTGCACACATAATTATTATCATTATAATATAATAAAAATTTAGAGTATATAGTCCGTTGTAGGTAATCCTATTCATAAATATTTAATATTTTATGAAAAGATAAATTTGAATCTTCTTCTGCTTTTTGCCCCAAACAGATTGTTCAAAAGTCATCATTGTCCCATTCTTTTCTTTATATCACAAATATCAATTTCTTTTTAACAACAGGATCAGTATTTGATAGGATATCTCTCATAACGTGGGTATTTTGACAAACTCAATAATTTTATTTATATTTATGTGTAAATGTGTGCAAAATTATAGGACTTATTTTTTTTAATATCAGATTGATCAATTGCATTTCGAAAACACAATTTTGATAAAGCTAGAAAAAAATCACTGAAGTTACATGTAATTTTTTTATAGATAAGTGTTCATAAAAATTATGAATTAACAAATACGAAAAATAACGTCATTGTACTTAGCTAATATACTAGGATATTTGGTCTCTCTATCTCTCATCTCTCTCTTCTCTCTCCTTTCTCTTATATATTATATTAATATTATAATTTATATATATATATATTATATATAATTAAATATATTATATCATCTAATCATAAATCTAACAAATCACCCACTCTAATCTAACTCCCTCTTAAGACTGC
>JABUQX010134417.1:20000-23616 GCA_015478945.1 Trachelipus rathkii | reverse complement strand
TGCGTATTCCATTCCATTTCCATTCCTTCCATTCCATCTTCCATTCCATTCCGTTCCTCTCTCTCTCTCTCTCTCTCTCTCTCTCTATTTCCACACACATATATATATATATATACTTTCTCACTATATATATATATATATATATATATATATATATATATATAAATATATAATATGTAATAAATATATATATATATATATATCTCTCTCTATATATATATAAGAGAGAGAGAGAGAGTAGATACTAAATATTCGGCAAACTCTGTGACATTATGAAACAGTGAGTATGAAAATATTCGTTACATGTACATAGGACGTGAAATGCAAGATAAAAGGGTATAGCTCAAATAGCACTACCCTTGGAAGGAATACGTGGTAAATAATGGAATTATCTAATAAACTGTACCATATTGTAGAGCCGTGGAACACTTTGGTAACGGGTGTACAACCTAAATATTGCGTTCAAACTTTTGACAACACTGTAGAATGCTTGACACATGGTGTCGAAGGTGGCTTCACCGTCTGTAAAGATCATAACAAGAGTAAGACATAAGCTATCGGTTGAAAGACGTGCATGCACATAGTATTATGGTATAATATTTTCATCGGTACTGTCACGATGAACCGATATTCATTTTTTGAATAGCAACTTTAGGCAGACGTGTTATTTACGTATGGAGAGAGTGAATGGGAGTGGTCATGAGGCAGCAAGAATGTATCGTGACATCCGAATAGAAGACATCCCCATCACTCGACATTATCTAGCGTCCTTTGGAGATTGAATGAAACTGGACAACTGAAACCTACTATACTACTACTGTGAATGTAGGAACCCTCATCCCCACGTGTGGTTCGTACATATGTGAGAGAGAACGTTATTCTCCGAGACTTTGCAAGGGATCGAAGAGTCACTTCCAGAACTCTTACCCGACGCCATTATGTGTCACATCGAACGATTTTGAAAGTACTGCTCGATGAGAATATGTACTCCTATCATTTTCAACCTGTATCGTGTCTCACACTCAATATGCACCACGTGTAGAGTTTTGTCAGTGGTTCCAGCAACAAACAAATGAAAACAATGTTGCGTCCTTAATCCTCTACTGAGTTGAGGCGTCATAACAACCACATCTGGCCACACTACAATCCCCATGGTATACTCCTATAGAGGCACCCACACCAATTCCTGATTTATGCATGGGGATGGCAAGCGTTGTGTTTACCAGCTATCCAGACCATGTATTTCTTAGCTGGGTTCCCTGCGTTTAGTTAGTCATATTCCCACAGACTACTGGGAAGAATTGTGGCCAGCGCACTCCTCGAGGAATGTTCCTTTACTTAGATTGTCCCTTGAGCCATGGTTCCATACATAGCATTAGGACCTCAAGCTCATCTTGTGAGGCCAGATCGCCAGTATCACATTTTGAGCACCTACTGTGAATAGAATATTGATATGTAACATCACTACGTGTATTATGATTAATAGAATGCTTTTATAATATGGAATTTCACTTAGCGATGGCCTATTTATTTATTCCTTCCACCACTGTCCAGGTATTCATTTTGACTACTCTATCTCTATCTCTCTCTATATATATAATATATATATATATACTATACCATTATATATATATATATATATATACTCTATATATATATATATATATATATATATATATATATATATATATATATATATATATATATATATACTATATATATATATATATATATATATATATATATATATATATATATTCATTATCCTACTTTTACTAGGTGGTTGGTTTCGTAACATGCACCAAAATAGGATAGTTAAGTAAAAGATCATGACGCAAGTGGAAAGAGGCCCCTATCATCCCATCCATACCCTTAAGTGAAAGAGCGCCAGCAAAAAAAAAAAAAAAAATCCGCCCCTAGGTTTCACTGCAAGACTGCGACAGGGCCCCTCTGTATCTCGTCAACGTAGGTTCATCCCGCCAGGCCAGGGCCCACAACCACTTTATCTCCACAAGCCGCCATTCACTCTATTGCTTCACCTTTTCCTCTCTACTCACTAAACTCGCATTCCTTTCCTTCGAACACTTTTTTTGCTTTACTGGCTCAATTCGCTTTTTTTTGTCTCTCCATGCCGGTCGATTCCCAACCACACTCCACCTATACATCCCGCCTTAGCCAGCTATGTTCACCATCGCCTTTCTGAATGACTAAGCCATGTAAAACTCACATTTATTCTCTCATTAATGCCTTTCATCATACTACATAGCTCTCTAATACGTTTCATTCTTCATTTTATCAATCTTCTCCACCATTCCATCCATTTCCGTGCCTATGGCTGTTTCCACTATTTTCCTTCCATCCATCTTCCCATTCCACTACATCATCCATTCCATTCCTTCCCTATTCCATTCTCCACCATCCATTTCCACCACTACTTTCTTTATCTACATTACTTCCACATCCCTCCTTTACAGACCCTGCCAAACCCCTACACCAATCCTCTCACACTTTCTTCATGTTAACTAAACAAAACCAAATCATCTGCACATTGCAATAAGCAGGGTACCCTCCACTCTTTCTTCCATTCTACATGGGTCCTACCCCCATTCTTCCTTCCATTCCATTTCCACCTCCACTGTTATGTCCGGCCATTCCATTTCTTATTCTTCAGGTTCCACTATCCGGCCATATTTTGATTCCATTCCAAGCCTGCTGTAACATATATGTTCTAAGTTTCCTTCATCCACCTGCACCATGAACTTTTATTTCAAGTCCATAAACCTAAATACAATTTATTCTAACTCCCTCTCTTTACCAATCATTTATTTCAATGTGTAGGAATTTGATTCACTCATCATTTTCACCATTACTAAATTCACCCATTTAATTCTAATCAGTACCTTGGTCATTTCGACGCATCTCTTTCAACAGATGCAACATATATGTAGCTTACTCAGAAACTAATTTCCCTATACGCTGGTTCATCTTTTCTCCCTCTTATTACGAGTTGCTATTGCTGCTTTCAGGTTCCTCCAGAGCGCTTTTATACATAGCTTCCGTATCCATTTCAGTCTCCAGTCTCGCGTTCTTGATCGTATCGCAGTGTTCCATCATGCCAGTTTACTATTATTCAGCTTTTCTCCACTCACCTATTACCTCCTCCTCCTTAATTACCTCGTCCTCCAAAGTGTCTGTTAGCTAACATCAAATCCACACACGTTCCACTATCACCCTCTTCATTGCTGTCCAATGTTACCTGGACAAAGGTGTTCCTTCCACCTCTCTTAACATGCATTTCATCGTTACAGAAAGCACCATCCTATCCATTGTTTTGTGAAGTTTCCTTCTCTCTTTCTTCCAACCTTTTGTGTTTCCTTGCTACATTCTGAAGGGCTTCTGTTCCTTGTGTGTCTCGTTCGTCGTAACAGGCCTATTCGTTTTGCACCACTCTTTTCATCACCATTGGCAATGCAGCGATTTGGTCCCTTATTTCCATTCCACTCTTTCCTCCATTTCCTCTTTCTTCATTCCTCATTCCACCACTTCTTTCCTTCCTTCATTGCGTCCGTTCATTCCTTCATCTTGTTCCATTCCAACTAAGTTTATTTAAGTGTTC
>JABUQX010134417.1:0-15000 GCA_015478945.1 Trachelipus rathkii | reverse complement strand
GGTAAATCATCGGAAGCTTATTAGAAAAAGAAAGATTTTGAAATGAAACTTGAGGATCTGTTTGACATTGCACATATAAACGCTTTGACATGATTGTTATTAAAGAGGAAAAGCAGTTTTTGATTAATAAGTTGTCATAAAGACGACAGGGATTCATGTACGGAATTGATTACGAGGAACTTGAAAGAAGAAGCCTTGATTGTAAAAGAATGAAGTGATCTTTAACATAAACTATTACGTAAGTATTGTATTGCAAAAAATCAAATAACTCATTATTAATATATTTTGTGCATTTATGTTGTTTTATTTCATGTCGTATCACTGAATCCCTTTCCTTTTCTTACAGAGCAAACTGCCGAAATGATGTCATCGTCATCCTTAAACAGCAGTTTAGAATCGGTTTCCATTCTAGTACTAGTTGCTGAAAAATCCCTTGATAATTTTGTGCTAGAACATCCTCTCCCACAAAATATGGAAGTAACAGGAGAAGCAAAAAAGGAATAGAGTACGCCTTAGATAAATGTAAAATTTGTTATAGAGATGCCGGTCATATTCTGATTGTTACTACCGAGGCATTGGGTCATGATGTTCGTGATTTATTTTATTAACAGGTCATCCATTCATATTTTTACTAAAAAAAAAATGAAGAAATGGCAACTGAAATTTAGAAACACTTCAAGGACACCAAATTGGAAGCTGCTGTTATGCATTGGGATGGTAAATTACTACCAGCGTTAGTAGGTAAATAGACTGTGCATAGACTTCCTGTGGTTCTTTAGAATAGCGTTACTGAACAACTTCTTGGCGTTCCTATATTACAATATGAAACTGGAAAAGAGCAGGCATATGCTGTCTGTGAGACTCTTACTGAATGAAGTCTCCGGAAAATATGTTGAAACATTGGTTTTCGATACGACAGCAACGAATACTGAAGGTTTTAGAGGTACGTGCGTTTTGACAGAAGATATTTTAGAAAAAAGATCTTCTCTATTTACCTTGTAGACATCACATATATGAAATCATTTTTATAACCTTTTTCGAGGAAAAGATGGGCAACACTACTGGCCCCATTGGACCAATCTTTAAAATATATCAAAACCTGTGGTCTGGAATAAAAGGTCAAGAGATGCTTGAGTCAGGGCGATGAATTTCGAATTCTTGACTATGTTCGATATACTTTGAGAGAACAGCAGTCTAGAGAGATTATAGGGAAGTTCTAGAATTAACAGGAATTTTCCTTGGCGAAGCGCCATCTCGTAGAATATATTTACGTGTTCCAAAGGGCTATCCATCATGCGAGGTGGATGACAAAATCTATTTATTGCTTGAAAATCTTTCTGCTTAGTGGTGAATTTATATTATCACCACAAGAGGAGAACGCGATATGTGATATTTGTATTTTTCTGGCCAGTGTGTATGCCGAAGCATGGTTTTGTGCGCCTTCTGTTGCAAAAGCACCGTATCTGTATTTCAGAGTTTTTTTTTTGGAAATTTTTTGAATATCAAGTTATCGATCTCTCCTGTTGATTACAAAAACAAAGGAATCATTTATAATGTTTTCGCATTAGCTTTCTTTGATCCACACTTGTAATGTGAATAAAAAATGAAAGTGATTAATGCTTTGAATCTCGAAATCGAATTTTCAAAGGAAAATAAAAGGCGAATATAATTAAAAATCGAAAAAAAAAATCCCAGAAATTATTAACAACGGAATTGAACAATTCGTTTCAATCGAAATTAGAGATTTTTTCGAAAGATTTGACTTGAATAATGACTTCCTTAAGACAGATTCACTGACGTGGCATAAAAATGAAAGTTTTATAAATGTTCTGAAATTAGAAAATAAATAAAAAGTCGTAATTGATTCGGCTGAGAGAGGGGTCAAGCCTAAGAAAGATTATAATACATTACACTCAACTATATAACTACTTAGAAAAATCCTTACTCCAGGATTTAATATTTTAGATTACTTAAGCAGAAATGGAAGTATCTCACTGTTAGTTTTTCATTTAAACTTCTTGAAACATCGAGTCCCATAAAATTATACATTCTGCGATAAAGTTAAAAGTAGTTTGAAGAACGTCGATTAAATTTATAATTAATATATTTAAAATATATATAATATATTTATTTTGAAAATGTTAGTTTCTGCTAATAATAATGTCAATAAATAAATATTAAAAAAATTATTTTATATTATAGCAATATTTTCATTTCAGCTTCACTTTAATATACATTGATTTTAAAGACTGAAATTTAACTTATGGATGCCATTTTTTTACTAGTAAGATTAAATTTGTTCAACTGACACTTTATATAGGTTTAAAGCATCAATTGCATATATATTAGGGTGGTCACAAAAAATGTTCGAAATTTTTCCGGGGGACCCCCCCCCCTAAATGTTACCAATTGGCTAAAAAATGCAATTGGCAAAGTTTCAGCTCAATTGGGTAACGTTAACCAGTGCATCATTGAGGACAGTTTTAAAAGCTGAGAATTTTTGCAAAAAAAATCGGTTTTCCTTCATAAAATGAAAACTATTCAACATAGAAATTTGATTCCTATTTCTTTTCATAGGAAATGTTGTTGACTTGAAGTTTTACTGGGATTACGTTTTTGTAAAAATTTATTTAAGATTTTTGAAAATATCCCAGCATTTTCTTAAGACAGGACATGATCTGATTCCTCAAAAGTGACTTTTTATGCAAATGCCAAAAAACATTGCAACACAATTACATCTGCTATAAAGATTTTGGTGCTTTTATTTTCATTTTGTACATTAAAAAGGGCTTATTTAAAAGTATTTACAAAAGCAAACGTAATAAAATCCAAATTGAGAAGGAAGGAATTGGGAGAAAAGAAGAGCAAAGAAGGTATAAAATGAGAACAGATAATGTTCAAATGCATTTTATTATTCCAAGTTGCGTTATAAAAAAGGAAGTATTATAAAGGAAGAAATGATAAAAATTGATAATTATTTAAAATTATCAGATTAAGGTGGCTATGGCCTAGATATGGTGGATTTTGAAGAGTCAGGAAAAATCTTCCTACATTCAGATACAACTTGTAACAGAAACTGCCTTTTTTTTAGTCTTTCGTCAAACATGTAATTGAAGTCCTGGATTAATTTTACCCCCATTTCAGCTGTGTCATTGGTAACCTTAAACCGTTTACTATTTTCTAAGCTTTTAAATAATGTTGATACATCAGGATTAGCAGTTAAAAATTCTTTATCAATTTCAAATCTCTTAGAAAAATTTAGAATTCAAGGAGAAACTAAAAAATCAACTTTTTTTCCAATAAATAATCCATTTGTTTTAGTTTGAATATTGCTTTTACATCCCTATCGTCATCACAATCATCATCATCATTTTCTTCTTCGGACGTTAATTTTAGAACCATGACATTTTTTTTCCAAAGTATCATAAAAAAATGGAAATTTCTTAGTTAAGATACCATAGATGATTTATCATTCTAGACAGGGCTTTGTCTGCAATCTCCTTATCAATTTTCCTGAAATTAACAAACGATTTAAATAATATAATTTTAGGTCTTGGATGGGGGTCAAAGAGGGTTTGGGGGCGTTGAACAAATTATAAATAAATAAATTTCTTCAATACCTTTTTTCTCGTTAATAAAATTGATTCCTCAGAAGATATATTTGGAAAGAAATAAATGACCTTTGTCATGTCCATCTGGCGTGATGAAAGTACCAAGGGGCGCGCCTACTCTGAAAAAAATGTCTTTGGAAGAAGAAACATCCTAAAAAAATGAAACCAAAGTTGAATAAATTCTATAATCATCGCGATGACTGTTGATATTAAGTTTTCGATAAGAAAAAGCTTGAAATTTGGTCCGAATTTTCGTATTTTATATATAATATTTTCATCTTCCAAGGGCAAGATCCATTTTTTGCCTGGGACGGACCCCAGTTTTCACCCCACCTAAAAATGGACAAAAATTCGGAATTTTTCAGCCGATTTTGACTATATAACAACAAAATGCAGCTTTTTTTGCCCTCTCAAAAACGTTGATTTCCGGTGTTTTTCTGTGACTGTAGGTTCATTCTTTCAGAATTTTCAATTTTTGAAACAGACGTTAAAACTTTCATGTTTCTGACATTTTTTGGCATCAACCTTCCAGAATTTTTTACAAATGACTTTCAAACTTTGAAATATGCTCCAGATAGTCTATTATCAAAAAAGTACAGTAAGTACTTTTTTCGAATTTTTTGAGGTTTTGTGCTCAGCGTTGTCCCATTTCCAAACTCACTTTTTTGGATTTGAAATGAAAAACTGAGATAAATTTTTTCCTGTTTGGGGAAGAAGTTGAAAAAAGGCTTTCAGGGACATATGTAGTCGTGGAAGAGGGCAACAATTTTTACCTAAAGATAACATTTCTTGTGTATATGCATTAGTTTTGGATTGTTCATGGAACAAATTTTTAAAAAAAATATTTTTGGGAAATTTTTTAAAAATTTTCTTTTGAGAGTACAAAAAAAATTATCTAAGGTTAAAAACGCGTGTATCTGGCCCAACGTACAAGCCTGAAACAAATTTTGATGTTGATCGATAAGTAGAAAAAAAATATATCAAATATTTCACTTTTTTCAAAAAATTTAGTCGCTCCAAAAAGTGAAATATTAGATATTTTTTTCCCTACTTATCCGATCAACATCAATTTTCAGGCCTTGTATAGTTGGGCGAGATTCAACGTTTTTACTTAGATAATTTTTTTAGCAATTATCAACAGAATAATTTTTAAATAATTTCCCAAAATTTTTTTTCTTGAAAACTTTTCCTTTCCATTAACTATCAAACCAATGCATATATTAAAGAAATTATTTAAGTAAAAATGTGCCTCTCCCGACTTCATATGCCCTGAAAATTTTCATCCACTTCGCCCAAACAGAAAAAAATTTATCTCAATTTTCTTTTTCAAACTCAAAAAAAAAAGTGAGTTTGGAAATTGGACAAACGCTGAGCGCAAAACTCAAAAATTCGAAAAAAAGCTACTTCTTGTACTTTTGTAGATAATGGACCATCTATGCATATTTCAAGTTTGAAGTCATTTTGTAAAAAATTCTGGAAGTTGATGCCAAAAATGTCAGAAACATGAATTTTCATGAATTTTGAAAAATTGAAAATTCTGAAAGAATGACTACAGTCACAGAAAAACACCGGAAATCAACGTTTTAGAGGGCAAAAAAAGGCTACATTTTGGTGTTTAAATTAGTCAAAATGGGCTGAAAATTCCGAATTTTATGTCCATTTTTAGGTGGGGTGAAAACTGGGGTCCGTCCCAGGCAAAAAATTGGATCTTGCCCTTAAATCAATGTTGTATTTGTGTGAATGAGGCGAGATATGATTTGAAGGTATTATTGGTGTTGGTTTTATTGTAGTGCGCTTGTGTCCATTTTACAATCAAAAACTGCTTTTAGAATATCTTCTAAAATATTGAGGCGACATGTAAATACAGAAGATTTTTCTCTAATAATATAATTGCTTTAGCAAAGCGCAGGCTCCCTTGAAGCGACTAGTATTTACTGCAGTGGTATCAAAACACATTGTCTGGATTTTGACAGCTGCCCCCACTGTTCAATTGCTGAAAATACAGCTTTTGCCTGAGTAATTCCCATACTATTTTCAAGATGAGGAACTCCTATCAGCTGTTCTTCATTTTCACAACTAATCAAAACCTCTACCCTCTCTACATTTTCTTTACTCAAAATATCTGGAAGCAATTTCCCATCCCAGTGCACAACAGCTCCTTCTAAATTGGAATTTTTGAATCTATTTTTAATAAGCTCAGTTTTTCGTTTTCAGAATTGCTGTCTGAGGAGTCGTATTACACTTCTACTTACAAATGAATTCAGTGGGTCATGATTTAACTCCTTTATAGTAACTAATATTATTAGAACTGCGTCTCTATCAGAAATACTACACCTATCTAACAATAGGGACAACTTCTTTTAGTAATAACTTTTTCATTTCCTCGAGAGTACTTCCTCTTCTTTATTTCTGGCTCTACTTCCTCTGTGTCTGGAAAATTATCTTCGATTTCCATATTCTCTTGCGTCGCCTCCTCTTCCTCTGATGTGCTGCTTATTGAAGATTCCAGTTCTAGATCTTCATCCTCAAATCTTTCTGAAAATAAAACAAAATAAAATAAATAAACCAATGAACACTCACAGATAATGGTATCAAGTCAACTCTGAAACTTACCTACATTTTCTCTTGATTTTGACAGTCTTGCCATCTCAGCTGCTTGTATCTTTGCTCTTCGTTGTTCTGCTTTTACGAATTTCATATCAACGACTCCCATGCAGCCTGGACATCCTTATCTCTGAATTAAAAAAAACTGCGTCTTCTTCAGTAGTGTTTTTCAGTGCATCCTGATGAGCAACGTTAAATAGGTCATTAAGAGTTGACTTGAAAGCTTCTACTTTTTGATTTTGAGCTCTGATTTGCAGATCTGCTAGTCTTTAAAGTGTCTGATTTGTATTTTATTTTTCTTCCAAAAAATTAGAACTTCCAATATTGTAAGTCTTGCAGCTTCTCTGGCTATTCAATTTCACTTGGAGCATATTATAAAATAAACTTCGCAAAATTTGACAATTAGATGGCAATTTTCTGCCAGTGATTTGATGAGACATTAGGTCAATTAAAAAAATCTTGTCTTTCTTCCATGAACTCATGCTCGCTGATGCTGTAGAAGACGAAGGTGAGAGTGAAATTTCAAGGCAACAGTATTTCATATAAAAAAGACATGAATCGGGTTTCTAGGAATAATATTTTCATTTTATGAAGGAAAAAACTGAGATTTTATTTTTTGCAAAAAATGACAGTTTCTCCTTCATAAATTAAAAATTATTTATTCTAGAAACCTAATTCTTATTTTATAGGAAATGTTATTGCCTTAACGTTTCACTTTCAACTTCGACATCTACAGCATCAACGAGCATGAGTTCAAGGCAGAAAGGCAAGATTTTTTAATTGGCCACATTAAAATAATCTTGTCTTTCAGCTTCCAACTCATGCACGTTGATGCTGTAGAAGACGAATTTGAGAATGAAACTTCAGGGCAACAATATTTCCTATGAAATAAAACAAGAATTAGGTTTCTAGGACGAATGGTTTTCTTTTATTGAGGGAAAAGCTGCGATTTTTTTGAAAAATTCGCAGTTTTTCACAACTTTAACCTCAATGAGGCACGGATTATTGATATTTAATTGAGCTGAAACTGCAAATCTCAATTTTTAGACAATTGGCAACTTTTAAGGGGTCCTCCGGGAGTTACAAATAAAAAGATTTCCTACCCTATAGCTTGTGACCACCCTAATATATATATATATATATATATATATATATATATATATATATATAACATATATATATATATATATATATATATATATATATTTTTCTATATATATATATATACTCTTGCTCAACTGCCTAACTGCTGCTATATATATATATATATATATATATATATAACCATAACAACACAAACAATAATAATATATATAATATAATAATAATAACTATAAATAACTTTTAATACATCTTCTATGTATATATATATATATATATATATATATATAAATATAATATATATATATACATATATGCTCTTATTTAACTATAACTGCTATATATATATATACTATATAACTTATCCAATATATATATATATATATATATATATATATATATTGCAATGTTCCATGTTTAATTGATCAACAACTTTGGTACAAAATATTTCTGCATGCAATTAATATTTCGATAGATAAACAAATGAATGTGATTTTTTAGGTGACTTTTATTTTTTCTGACTTACCAGGTTCCCTTTAACCAATATAGCTGAAATTTTACACAGATATTTTTCTCATAAAATGGTAGTGGGAAGAAAATTCAAACTTTGAAAATAAGAGTCGCCCTAATATATATATATATATATATATATATAGTAACTTATATACTGTATATGCATGTAGTAATATTATATATAATGTAATATGTATAGCCACCAACAACCAGCAACAACAATAACTTTCCTATCAGCAAAGCCAAAGAGTCGCAAGGCGAGGCTAATAATATATAATATATAGCGCAGCATAACCAGCCAGCCATGTATATATATAGTAACCAGCAATAGCAATAATAATAGCAACCTTTATAATAATACCATATGTAACATACCTTACATATAGCCAGCATGTACGCGCGCATATACTATATATATATATGCTCTATATTAAACCACTTTTTATTATGTATATGTTATAATATATATGGATGATGATCATATTAGATTGACCTAGTGAATAATAATGCTAATAGTGATAATAGTGATGGTGATGGTAGTGATAGAGATAAATAATAAAAAAAAACCACATCCCTGAATAGGGCTCTGCCTGTGAGTGGTGTGACATTTCTAAAAAAATAAATACAATTTAATAATAATATATATATATATATATATATATATATATATATATATATATATATATATATATATATTTGTCTGTTTGTGCATTATATATATATATATATATATATATATATATATATATATATATATATATATATATATTTGTCTGTGTTTGTGTTCACGCGCGCGTTTAATAAATTGCACTTTAAAATGAATAAATGTATAATTTTAACTATAAATTTTATCATCTCTTGCATACAAAGAAAAAATGGCCAATTCCCTCACAGGACACGACAAAATAATTCTCATTTTTTTGAACCGATATTTCGAGATAGTGACGTGGAAACTATTTTGAAACGTTGTTTAAGAGAGAGAGAGAGAGAGAGGAGAGAGAGAGAGAGAGAGAGAGAGAGAGAGAGAGAGAGAGAGAGAGAGTTTTCAGTTCTCTTAAAAAAAACAACGAGAAAGTTTCCTCTCTTAATTTTCTTTAAAAAAAACGTAATTTTCAAATTAGGAAAGACAATATACGTAAAAACTTCTTTGGCTTTATCTCTTTTATTTTCTTTCAGATTTTTAGAGAAGTTTTTGTTTGAATAAAACGGAAAGTTTGTTACTCTAAACATTGTATTTCGTTTCAAGTGTCGTTTGTTAACTTTATTTTCTTTTAATATAGTAATTACAATAACATTGGAAGTCATATAATTTCATATATATATATATATATATATATATATATATATATATATATATATTATATATATACACAGATATATATAACTTTCTTCTTTGCTATGCCTAACTATATATATATATATATATATATATATATACATCCTATCTTTCTTTAGCTGCGTTACTCTTATTTGTATATGGCAGTTGTTTATGTATATATATATAATAATAATATATAGCAATAATATTAATAATATATATATATTCTATAATATCTCTTCTTTCTTCAATATGTATGTAACCCAATAGTAATATAACTGCTCTAATATCTGTAATAACAATATATATATAATAATATATTTATGGGGACCTATATATATATGTAATATATCAATATATAATAATATATATAATAACGCTCTAATAATAGCAATAATAATATAATAGCCAATAGCAATAATAATTGCCCTATTAATAATAATAATAATATATCAATATCATATGCTGCTATGCTCTGTCCTGTATTGGGGGAGTAAATTCCGAAACACGGCCCTGTCTGCGTTTATTAGAGGCAACTAAGAGAACAGCAGTGGTAGCTGGGTTTTGGTTACCGTTACTAGTTACTTACACCCAGTTACCAGTTATTTATACCTCAGTTTCCGGTGCATGTTTACACCCCAATACTTGGGAAAAGGAAGCTAAATATATATAATAATAATAATAATATGTATATATGTATATATGTAATAATAATATTAATATTCTTAACTTATTTTAATGTAAAAAATGAAAATTTGTAGAAGGAATTAAACACATATAACAACTTTATATTATGTATTATGTATATGTAATAACATATATATAACAATAACCAACATATATGCCTTAACCAGTAGCGCCATACTAAGGTATTCATTGGAATGCATCCATGTTATATGTAACTATTATAATGTATATATATGTATGTATATATAACAATAATAACATAGTACATATCGCTTAATATATATATATATATGTATATATATATTAACAACTCTGCTCTATATAATTCACTTGCATAACCTCCCATTATATGCCAACCCAGCATATATATATAACATATATATATATATGTAACTAATATACATATATATATGTTTAATATATATATATATAATATATATACTGCTATGCTGCTGCCAGCAACGCTATATATATAGCTGCCCAACCAGCAGCACCGCTGCTGCTGCTTTGTATATATATATATATATATATATATTCAGAATTTTAAATTTTACTTAGAAATTGCTTCATAACATAATATATGGACAGTTCATGTATGCAATTTATTATTCTTTTTAGCATAACATATCCCGTTCCTAAAATTCCAAAATTTTATTCAAAAAGATGTTACCCTGTATATGCTTCATGCATATGACTGCAAATAATATGCATAAACAGTCGTTGGAAATTACTTTATCTGGCTGTACACCTATCTATAAAAGGCACCACCGGATACCAATTATATATCATAAAGCAAAATTCACTCATTGAAAATTTCAAATAAAAATGATTACTTTCTTATTTCTGACATTTCTTTTGACAGGGTTTTCTTAATTAGAAGGAAAAAAACAATAGTGCAATAGGGAATTTTAAATACTAAGAAATATACAAAATGAGATATTTACGCCCTTTCATTCATCACCTGTATTGCGAGAAAACACTTTTTACTTTAGATATAAATTATAATTTTTTCCTACGCCTCTCGCTCTTTCTGACCAATACCTTGTAATATGTTAACCTTAGGTAATTATGAATATAATAATCTTTCGCCAGGCTCAGTAAACTCCAGTAAAATATTTATATTTTGTTTCTAAAAATGTATAAAATAGTT
Source organism: Trachelipus rathkii (assembly GCA_015478945.1). Lineage (NCBI taxonomy): Eukaryota > Metazoa > Arthropoda > Malacostraca > Isopoda > Trachelipodidae > Trachelipus > Trachelipus rathkii. Next base: position 4,016 of record JABUQX010134417.1, on the reverse strand, counting down.
TCACACATATACGTAGGTTACATTCTTATAAGCTCTGGACATCACGAGACACGTGCAAAATCAAAAATTTTATCAAAATTGTAAGAATACGGCATACCTCTAAACTCAAAGAAATCTATCGTTGCAGAATTAAACATTGCATATTTCATATCTTGTTTATTATATTATTCCTAAAAATATATTTCCAAATCCCGAGCGCACTGAAGCTAAATGTTAAATTTAATATAAAACAAACAAAAACATTAATCGGTGCTCGCAACTTTTATAGAAGCAGCGTTTCTCATGACGAAAACACTATTTGCTAAAATTTCTTGAAACTTCTTCATCACAAGCCAAGAAAAAAATATATATTTATATATTAATAGCAATTAGGGTATAATTTATATAATTCTTTGGAATAACTAATTAACTTCTTTATTTTTAAGAGCTTCTTTTAGTAACTACTAACCACTACAGTTGATAAACTGTTTTATGGTACTCCATTAATATATATATATATATATATATATATATATATATATATATATATATATATATATATATATATATATATTATATATATATATATATATATATATATATATATTTATATATATACGAGATATATATATATATATATATATATATATATATATATATATATATATATATATATATGGGGTGTCTGAGAATTATCTGGACAAATTTCTCACAACATTAATAAATTACGGAAAACCAAGGAGTTTGAAACAAACATATTTAGAATCTTTATTATCCAATTATCTAATTTTCACATAAGTGTCAATGTTACAGATATTCAATGTGAGCACCATTAGTGATTTTCAAAACATTCAGTCGACGTTCCAGATTCTGCCATGTGTATACTAGCATTTTCACATTAATTTGTTGAATAGCAGCTGAGATTCTTGTATTTAAATTAGCAATGTATGTTACCTGGGTAATATACACAACATCTCTGATGAATCCCCAAAGGAAAATATCACATGGTGCGATGTCGGGAGATCCAGGCGGCCAAGGAATTCAAACAGGTGGATCAGCTGTGGAGGTCCAATTCCTTGGACGCCTAAATCTCCCATGTGACATCACACCATGTGATTTTCTTGCTATGTGTGTGTGTGTGTGTGGGGGGGGGTGTTCGTCAAAGATATTGTCTGTAATACCAAGATGACAGATATTGCTGATTTAAAAGCAGGAATCTCAGTTGTTATTCAACAAATTAATGTGGAATTGTTGATGCGTACATAGCAGAATTTAGAATATCGACTGGATGTTTTGAGAATCACTAATGCTGCACATATTGAATGTTTGTAACATAATTATTTATGGGAAATAAACTTTGGATAATAAGGATTCTAAATATGTTTGTTTCAAACTCCTTTGCTTTGCCCATAATATATTTATGTTATGAGAAAGTTGTCCAGATAATTCTCGGAGAATCTATATATATATATATATATATATATATATATATATATATATATATATATATATATATATATATATATATATATATATATATATATATATATATATATATATATATATATATATATATATTAGACTGACCCAAGCTTATAGGAGGGATTTTTTAATTTTGTATTTTGACAATGCATACCCTTCCATTTTATTTCAGACTGTGAAAAAGTCTCGCACAAGAAATTTCAGAACGATTAAAACATATTTATTGCTGCCGCCAGACGAATGAAATTGGCAACTTGGCAATTCAACCGCGAGGATATTGGTTGTTAGTTATGGTGAAGACACAGTGGTGACAGCAAGCATTTGTGTTTGCTCTTGTAATATAACTTTGTAATCATGGCAATTACTCAAGAAAAAATTGAGTTATATCTCGTTGGTCAATCGATCGACAATATTAGTGAAAACAAATTGCCTTCAATCGGAGATGTTTTGCGGCGTGTGTTTTCTTTCACATTGAAAAAGAACACATTAAGAGAAGCATGTAATTATGTATCTGATGAAATTTGTTCCATTTGGAGCAAAGGAAATATTCCAACAAAAGCAAAACCGAATATTGTTACAAAAATATTGAGCTTGCATGACAAGTACAGATCAATACAGAAATCTAAACACAAGCAGAATGCATCTCAAACAAAAAGTGAAAATACGTTTAAACAGAATTTAAACGACCTTTTTGATATTGCTCACAATGATGCACAACAAATAATGACGGTTGAGGAAGATAAAATATTTCTTGCAGCTCAAAGAAAAAAAGGTAGACGTGGCTACATAGGCACAATTGATAGAAAAGCTCTTACTAGAGAAGCTAGAAAACGGAAAAGAGAGGAGAGATTGGAAGCGCAAACAAAACGTGAAGAGATAATGAAGAAGAAAATCTCTGTAGTTGTAGAATTTAGCTCAATTCTGCGATACTTCAAACTCTAATACTGATTCACACAACAGTGATGAACCCAAACCTTCATCTAGTGGACGGTGCAAGAAAAGCGTATTGTGACACCTGAGTGGCAATGACACTGGACAGGACAAAATAAGTGATCGCAGTGCTTTTTTTATGGTGTTGGCATCCACTGTTAATGCCCTTGGAGTCGATGTTGATGACGTTGTTTTGAATAGAAGTACATTGCAGAGAGAAAGAAGCGCTCTACGTAAAAAAAATAGCTGAGGATATAAAACAGAGTTTTGCAACAGATTTACCATTAACTGTACATTGGGATGGTAAAATTCTACCAGATATCACTGGTTTCACAAATACAGGGAGGTTACCTATACTAGTATCAGCAGAAGGTAATTCAAAACTCTTAGCAGTCCCAAAACTTTGTTCAGGAAAGGGCATTGATATTGCGAATGCTGTAATTGAATGTTTGAAAGATTGGAACTTGGAAAATAATATACAGGACATGTGTTTTGACACCACTGCCAGCAATACTGGTAATAAGCAAGGAGCCTGCACTATAATAGTATCCAAGCTTGGGCGATCACTGCTTCAACTGACCTGTCAACATCATATTTATGAAATCATAATTTCGGATGTATTTGACAAGTTCCTTGGACCAGAGACACAGCTGTTTAAACGATTTCAGACCAGTTGGGAAACAATAAATAAAGACAATTATCAGACTACAAAATAGAGCATTCCAGAGAAAGAGGCAATTGTTGCGTTCTGCAAACAGGAATTGAAGAAAATGCATCCAAGAAAAGATTATGCTGAACTTTTGGAGTTGACTATCATAATTCCTGGAGATGTCCCTCCTAAAGGAGTTCATTTTGTGAAACCAGGTGCCATGCATCGAGCAAGATGGATGGCACGAGTTTTATATGCCATAAAAATGGTACTATTTCAGAGTCAAATCAAAATGACTAGAAGAGAACTCACTGGGCTGGAAAAATTTGATAGGTTTGCAGTCATCTTCTGTGCGCAATTGGTTTGCAGCACCTAGTACGCCTAAATCACCAAGAACTGACCTGCAATTTCTCAAGAAAAAGACGTATCTGAAGTTGCTTCAAAAGCTCTCTGTCGGCACTTGTGGTACCTGAACGAGGAGCTGGTGCCTCTCGCATTCTTTGAAGATGAAGTCAATAATGATATGAAGCTGCAAATTGTTCAAGTTTTAGATAAGTCAGCTATTGAAAGGCCTTAAAACAGAATAAGTCTTGATTATACGGATAAGGTTGTTTCAGAACACACACACTGTCAAGTTTCAGTACCTCAAAAAGCAAACTTTTCTTCGAGAAGTTGTCACTCACAAGATCTTTTCTTCAATCCGATCCTTCAGAATGAAGTAAAAATGATGAATGCATTAAGGCAAAAAACTATGTAGAAAAAATGAATGTTGTTAATGATAATGCTGAAAGGGCTGTTGCTTTAATACAGTCCTTTAACACCCATCTTACAAAAAATGAAGAGCAGCTGCAGTATATCTTGCAGATCGTAGAAAAGCACAGAGATGTGTTTTCAAAATCAACAAAGTCTGAAATGAGAAAGGCACCTTTGGAGTAATTATTAGGTGTACCTTTGTGGATTAGGCCTACTAGGGATG
>JABUQX010134416.1:7500-10000 GCA_015478945.1 Trachelipus rathkii | reverse complement strand
TTGAAATCCATTTCCTTTTTTTGTCAAGAAGGATTTCGTTTTTTAATTCTAAAATATCACTTTTTAAAATTCAAAAAGTGAGATAGATAGATAGAAAGATAGATAGATAGATATATAGATAGATAGATAGATAGATAGAACCTTAACCTTTAATCTCCTTATACCTTATGACATATTTCCCTTTGAGAGATGCAGGAACACAATGGAGTTTGCCTGAAGAGTTCATCTTTTTAAGCAATTTTTCAGTTAGTTCATTGTCACCTTTGAGACGAAAAACGACCATCCCAAGATGTCTTGCTGCAGGGATCTCGAAACGTTGGTCTGATTTTAAAAAGGCTTCAAACTTTTGGGCCATACGAACTCCCTGTGATATATATAATATATATATATATATATTATATATATATATATATAATATATATTATATATTATATATATATATGTTTATTAGTATATATTATATAATATAGTATATTATATATATATATATATATATATATTATATAATACTTTATAATATATATATATATAATATATAATATATATGATAGGTAAAAACAATTTTTTTTTTTGGAAAAAACAAAAACCAATGTTTTTTCATAAAAAAACAATAAAAACCCTGTATTTTTGGTTTATTTGTGTGTTTATCCTTTAAAATCGATATCTTATTTTTTCATTATATATATTATTAACATCATTTATATTAATGTTTTCATAAGTTTTTGAGCTATAATAATATTTATAATTAAGTACTCAAAAGCAAAAATTTATTTTAAAAAAAAAAAACATTTTTTCACTCTTCTCAAGAAACATATTTGGATTATTTCTCAATTATATATATATATATATAAAATATATATATATATATATATATAAACAAAAAAAATATATAAAAATAAATATATATATATATATATATATATATATGATATATAAATATAAATATCAAGGAGGCATACATTCCTTTTCTTTATCCCTTTAGACTAAAAACTAATAAATCTTGCGTTTATCAGAAATATCGTTGTCTTCAAAATCCAGAAACTCGTTGCTTTTTATACATTTCAATCCGGAATGAGAAAAAAATCAATCTCATCGAGACCCTAAAAAATTTCTTACAGACCTAAGGGCAACAATCTTTCTGGTTCCTCTACCTCACGCTCTTTCTGACATTTTTCAATTTTAAAAAATGTTAAAAATTTTTTTTTTCCCCAAATTTTTTCCCAAAATTTTTTTTTTTTTTTCCTTGTCTCCCCCTTTCCCGCTTTTCCTCTTTCCCCTTGCATCTTTGTCGGTTATACTTCTGTCTTAACTTCGTGCAAAGCTGAACTGTTTACTCGAATCTTTCCATCTCATTCCACTCTAGACAGTTCCAGAGCTATTCCTCTTCTGTTCCTACTTTCAACTCATTAAAATGTTATTTTTTCACTCTCTGAGCTTAACACTAAGAAGGCGGAAAGTGATGAAGTTATCTCTCCCCTCCAGTGGTCCTCAAAACTTGTGCTTCTGAGCTTGATCCTGCCCTGGTAAGCTGTTTCCTCACTGATTATCAACTTCAACCTTTCCCTTTCTGCTGCGTAGATTACATTCATCCAGCATGTTGCTGAAAAGGCTTGGGCCCCAGCCAGCAATTCAATTCAACTATCGTCCGTCGCTTACCTCTATTCTTTCTAAAGTTTTCGTATATGTTCCTAACAAGAATATTTAGAAACATCTTAAATCTTCTAATCTTATCTCTGATTGCCATTATGGTTTCTGTAAGGACCGCTTTGACTGGTGATCTTCTTTCCTTTCTCTCTGACTCCTGATCCTCTGCTCTTCTCATATTGAAGGCTTTCGATAATTTGACACAAAGCTTTAATTTCTTCTGTTTCAGTCACTCTGTGATTGCTATTGTAGATAGCCACCATTTATTCTTTAAATCTATCCATAGTGGCGCTCTTCAGAATTCTGTTCTACTCCAACTCCTTTATCCTATTTTACATCAATGATCTATCTAGTTACTCTGATATCCTCTTCCAATTATTAGGCTGGATAACTTCCACCACCATCAATTTGCTCCTCCAATTGAAAGACGACTCATTCAACAGCAAGTAAATGGCGCTAGGAGGGTAAGCTTGAAGCAACAGACCTCTGATCTTTCCTCTTACCTATAGTTGTGTTAAAGAAAACATGGTTGTTTTCAATACCTCAATAATTCAGTTTTCTACATCTATCTACTTGGCATGATTTTCCACACAACTATAATATCATCTTTGAAAACACAATTTTAACCATCTTCTGTTCTTAATATTCTTGATATTTTCTTTTCTTGTGATCTTTCCTAGAAGGATCCCATTATATTCTTTTAAACAAATTTCTAGTAAATTAGGGCTCCCAAGGTTCCTTCGGATCTTCTTCTCACCCCCCCCCCCAGTTCCTACATCTGCATAGGGGCATTGTTCGCCCTGTATTAAAATATTGAATTACGTTATCTGGGGTGGGTCCAAACCATATTGCTCTC
>JABUQX010134416.1:0-2500 GCA_015478945.1 Trachelipus rathkii | reverse complement strand
GACAGTCCTAGCCAACAATATTACGGATATTCATCAACAATTGGGGCATTCAGCATGAAGGTCAGTAATAATCAAATATGAAATAATAACGTTCCATGCTGAAAAAAATTAAACTCCAAAAATAATAAGGAAACAACTAAATTAAAAAAAAAAATTATATTCAGGTTGTCTACATTACAACAGATAACGGTACTAATTTCTGTGCAATTTCGGGTGGATGCTCATGCAGGAACGGGTGACGAAGAGGAAGAAGAAAAGGCACCGATTGCAGAGATAGTGGTTAAGCGTTGAAGAGATGCGAGCAAAATTAGTGCACACCGAGGCCTTCGCAGACAAAACCTTCTCCACCCTAGAAAATCTGGCTTGAAGAAAATGATGACTTAGCCTAATTAAAACATCGCCGTTGTCATTTCCTACACATTAAACATCCTGGCTACTAAGGATGTTTCAAATGTCCCTCGCTGGTCCTCTAGTGTCAAGAATCGATTTAATAAGACACTTACAAAAGCCCAGGAATTGTGGAATGCCCAAAACAGGGAAAACTACAACAACTGCTTTTAGAATTAAGAAGGAGTTGGAACAAAGCTTAAAACACCAAGTGTTTCTCGCTGGAACTCCTTATACGATTCTATAAAAGATCTGCTTAAGAACCTTGATGGTCGCATGACATCATATCAACAACATTTGTATGGAGCAAAAGCCTTGTCTTTCAGTACTTAATAAAAGTGATAAGGAGTGGTAATTGCGGAATACATCGAAATAATGGCGCCTATTGCTGTTAGGCTTGATATGTTGCAGGAAAGAGAAGAATGCTACGCCGGGAGTCTTATTGGCCGAATGCATCGTTACCTCCTCAAGGGACAAGATCGGTGAATGCAACGAGAGGTGGAAAAATTTTAACTATGCCAAAAACTACTTGCTAAAGCAACCAAGGCAAACAAAAGGAAAAGAAAAAGGCTTTGAACCGAGGTTCAGCAGTCTTTTTGATGATTTTGATTTGCCTATTGCAACAGCCCTGCATCTTCACTTCAAACTCGAGTGGTACGTAGGTAAATGAGGGAAGTAACAAGCTGCCAAAGAGCAGGATACTGAAGAAGAATAAAGTGTAATATTGCCATCGAATCTTACTCGTCACATTTAGGCCTGAAGGTGTGATGGGATTTATAATTTGGAACAAACTTTAAGCTTCTCTTGAATTACTATATATATATATATATATATATATATTATAATATATATATATAATATATATATATATATATAATATATATAATATATATAGTATATATATATATATATATATATATATTATATATATATATATAATTATATATATATATATATATATATATATATATATATATATATATATAATATATATATATATATACTATATATATAATATATATATATATATATATATATATATATATATATATATATATATTGGTTGAATATTGGTGGGATAACCAAACATGGTCAAATTGGTGCTCCTTGGCTTCCCTGTAGTGGGACAAAAAATCATTTTGCATTTACTCAATGTCTAGGGGCCCAACTTTAGTTTTTAAAAGGGTTTTGACATCGTTTTTTTACTTTTTTTAAGTTATGAATTTTATATGCTTTGTTCTTCAAAATTTTGGTTTTAATACTAATTGAGAGCTATTTCTGTCTCATTTCAGATCCAGACTATTCGACGTTTGAGATAAGTCCTGTGGGTGCAGTGTTTATCACTATTATTGCAAGACGTATCATGGCATGTGCAACAAGGCATAAAGACAGGCATGCAATATTCGGTTATCCACAAACACTTGTCGAAAATCAGCTACCACTGGCTGAGGATGTTTTAGAGCCTACAAGTTCCATCAAGTAGTCAACAAAGATGCAAGTGTTACTCATCTAGCAAAGTTAGTGCAACAGAAGTTAAAGGCATATACCAATAAAAGGCAGGGCATTCCAACAATAGGAATTGAAAGTGTTATAGTGAAAGTGAAGAGACCAATAGTGAATGTCAATGATTTATGAAATGTTCAAGAAATAAACAATTCTTCTCAACATATCCAATATTAGACATAAATAAAAATGAACCAACTTTCTCGCACTCGATTTCAGTTACATTAGCGAACTCGTTGCACGTTGTAATTCAAGTTAGCTATGGCTATAGCTTGAGAACGTAATCAACTGATCGTTCGAATGTCCTCTCAAGTGATAAAGAAAATCCCCGTGTAATTTGGTATACATATGGTACAAAATACTTCGATCTGCGCCCAATCAGGATCAAAACACTTACGAAGACCATAGATAATAGGAAAAGGTGGACACAGGAAAGTAAACAGGAGAAAAAACATGAAACTTCAGGAAAGGAAAAGGGAACGGTTGACATTTGAAAGTAAGATGAGACACAAAGATACGCAAAAAAATGTGTAAGGTTCAGGTGTGAATTATCAGGGCGATGGAGTGATGGCCTAGAAGAATCCATTTCCGTAGATCAGGCAAGAAATGG
>JABUQX010134415.1:70000-72500 GCA_015478945.1 Trachelipus rathkii | reverse complement strand
ATATATATATATATATATATATATATATAAATAGGAGGTTGTGAACTGTGCAGTCTATCACATTTTTTGAACCGTGGAACAAGTTTTTGTATTCTTCTCCTCGTCACCGCACTGTTGGAGTATCCTCGCAGCTGTTACTGGTCAAGGGGTGAAGAGCTTGATTAAAACCCTCTGGAGCGCAAGGCACGAAGAAGTGTCGTGTCGGCACTGAATAACCACTTTTCCGATATCATTGATGAACTGGAGAAACTCGTTAGCGACACAAGCGAGAACTTGGCGACAAGGTCTGAAGCTGGATTGCTGCTGAAAGAGCTGCAGTCACTCTCGTTTCTGTGCTATCTTGGATTATGGAGCCAAGTTCTCAAAGAAGTCAACGATGCCCAAAAGTATTTGCAAACCAAATGGTTAAATGTCGGGCAATGTGCAACCAAGATTCGTGCTTTACAAGGGTTTCTGGTAGGCAACAGGGATAGCTTCTTTGACAACATTCAGCTATGTAAAGAAGCTTTGTGATCACCTCGCCTCATCATTTTAATGTTATTCCTGACACACATATCTATCAATCGCTCACCTTCAAAATTTCTCACTTCCTCTCCAAAAGGTCCATTGAACTCTTACCACTCTGACATTAAAATCTCCTATCATTTTAGTCGCCTAGTTTTCATCTGCTTTATACTCTTCTTCCAGTTTTTTCAAGAATGTATCCTTCACACCCTGCGTGCATCCTTGCTGGGGAGCGTACACTTGAAAGATTCTATATTTTTTGCTTCTTAGCTTCAGTGTACATACTTTCAAGCTCTCATTGATCAGGCTCACCTCTTGTATGTAAGAAGACAACCTCGGTCCCATGATAATGGCAACTCCACGTCTACATCCTCCTCTCACCTCCCCCGAGAGCATTAAAACATAACCCTCTCTCAAATCTCTTCCACTCTCTCCACCCCCAATTCTCGTCTCCGCCATACCCATGACGTCTATATTTCTCTCCCTCATCACCTCCAAAATCTCCCCTCCTTATATTCTAGCAGCCCATTTTAAGCAAGATCAGATTCGTGTTCTGTTTTCGGTTAAAAGGTCTTCCTCTTTGAATCCTCCCTGTTTCTGAGGCTATACTTGGAGAATTGCAAAATGTTTTTTTTTTTACCACATCGGCTTGCTAGGCCTGTCTGTATGCCTTCCTCCTTTATTCGAGCTTGGGACCGGCATGGGCTGCTAGATGTTGCTTGCCAATTGCGTAATTATATATATATATATATATATATATATATATATATATATGTATGTATATAGTATAGTTATATATTTACTTGTATATATATAAATATATATATATATATATATATATATATATATATATATATATATATATATATATATATATATATATATATATATATATATATATATATATATATATATATATATATATATATATATATATATATATATATGCCTGTAAGAAACGCTGCCTTTAGGAATTACTGTAATGTTGAAACTCTAGAAACTCATGCAACCTATATTTCATCTGCTAGCTTTGTTACCTCCCCTCCTATTTCCCTCCTCTATTATATTCCAACGGAACAACTGCCGTTATGCCTTTTGCTAGAGTTCAATTCTTCCCTCAAACCATTGGTTCTAATTCTACTTTTGACGATTCCTGAGTTATTCCAACTCCTCTACCAATTCCAACTCATTTATATCTAATAGTGTAATTTCTTCTAAAGATGTTATTTCTCCTCTCACTGAACTTAATACTTAGAAGGCGTACGGTCCTAATGGTATTTCCACCTGTGCTTCTCAAAACTTGTGTATCTTGCCTGCCTTGGTAAAATATTTCGTCTCTGTCTTTCAACTTCGACATTTTCTTCATACTGGTAACGTGCTCTCATTCAGAGTTCTCAACCCTCAAATTATCGTAAAATCACTTTATCTTCTGTTCTCTGTAAATCCTTTCAAATCTTTCAATCTTTTTTGCTCCCAGATTTGTTCAATTTCAAATTGTTCACATTCAACTGATTCATTTTCAAGTGCTTTCATAAATATTTCCTTATAACCTTGTTTATTTAACTTCTCACTTATAATCCTCCCCACTTCCTTTCTTATCTCTTTCCTCTCCATACATGCACCCACTAACTTAATCTCGCATAAAAAACGTGATCTGATATTTAGATTCCCTACACTCCCACAGATTTAACGTTCGTTACATCTTCTTTTTCACCAATACAAAATCAATCATACTTTTTACTTCAATACCATCTCTACCTGCCCCAACTCTCGTACACTTATGAATATTCTCGTACCTAAAGAATGTATTACTTACACATATACCTCTCTCCTCACAGAAGTCAATCGCTATCCTACTACTCTCATTTTCTCCCGACACCCAAAAGCCACCTGTTATACCATCCTTTTTCGATCAGCTATCCAGCCATTTAAGTTGCCCATCATAATCAATCTAAACCTTCAACTCACACACAGTTCAAAGCATCATTCAGATTAT
>JABUQX010134415.1:55000-57500 GCA_015478945.1 Trachelipus rathkii | reverse complement strand
TATTATTATTATTATTATTATTATTATTATTTGTATGCTATATTGTTTTTTGTTGTGTTATTCTTATTATTATTATTATTGTATTATTATTATTATTATTATTATTATTATTATTATTTGTGTGTGTATTATTATTATTATTATTATTATTTTATTGTGTGTGTGTGTATGTGTATATGTGTTATTTGCATGCTATATAGGTTATTGTTGTGTGAATTTAATATAAAAAAATATTTATTTCATTCGCCTAAGCAATTTCACATTAATAATTTTTTTTAACATTTTGAATTGATTACATTTACCGCAATTTTTATTGTAACCATTTCAATCAATTGTACATTTTACGACTCTTCAATTGTTTTCCCCAATTGACTATCATACTTCTTTACAGGTGAGATTATATAAACCTGACACATTTATGATTGTTTATTATTTTCACCAAAAGCTCTCACTCTAATTCTTTCTTTATAATTTCATATTTTGCGATATGGCAAAAAAAAAAAAAAATTTTTTTTTTTTTTATGTACAATATCTCGAAGTTCATTTCTCGTAAATTATATTCCAAATATCATTCATACAAAAGAGTTCGAAATTTTTTTTCTGACTTTCTATAAAAGGAATCATTTTTCTTTATTTGATTTGTACTAATTAGGGAGAGCTTAACACCATTCATTCATTATTATTTTTTTTTATTATTGTACAAACCACGTTTATAATATTTTTAATTTATTTTATTTTTATTACAATCGTACTAAAAATTATTATTAAGGTATAGAGAGTAAGGTTGAACGAGGACATGCGCCATCTCAGAAGGACATTTGCTCAAAACACCGGAAGGAATGCCATCCGGCCAACTATCCTTCCTGACGTTCATAGAGCTCAGGATCTCATGAACCCGATCACGAGAAGTGACAAGTAGAAGAAGCATGAAATCCTGAGCGGAGAAGAGGTAGGGTGGAGGGATGCCGGAATCGTTCAGGGTGGAATTAGATAAAAAAAAAGGATGCTAAAAAGATTAGCCATTTGGAAAGGAGTGTTAGCATCAGAACCGTCAGAACGAATACGAGGAGGAAAGGCAGATTTACAAAAGTTATTAGAGGTACCTTTTGCAAGATGACAAAAACTTTTATCATCAGTAGGAGAACTAAGAAGGTTTGCGCACTTCCTTCTAGTGAAAGCACGATTATCCTGTCGAATAATATATTTACAACGATTTCGGGCAGAATGAAAATTTATAATACAGTAGTGATACGAGAATAAGAGTTTTCCACCTCCTATACGCATTGCCTTGCTCCTGAATGGCACGAAAACATTCGCCATTGAACTATGGATTTTGAGGAATAAAATGATTTAGTTGAAGATGGAATGAACCTTTTCATTTCTTCGGTGATCATGATCAGTACCTTTTCAGCAGACATCGAGACTTCCTACTAGCCAAAGCAGAAGCCATCTCAAATGTAGTTAGCAAATATATTATATATATATATATATATATATATATATATATATATATATATATATATATATATATATATATATATATATATATATATATATATATATAGACCACATATCGGTGTATATGCTATCCAGTAATAAGTTTATAGTAACGTATATAGAGCAAAGAATGAAAAAGGAAAAAAAATAATAAATAATAAGATAATAATAATAATAACAATGTATAATAATATATATATGGGCCTATATGTAATATATGTAATAATATATATATATAATAATAATATATGTATATATAATAATAATAATATATATAAATAAAAATAATAAATGAAATAATAAAAATATGTAATAATTTTACAAATCTATAATCCTATATATATATTATACTATATAATATTAATATATATAATATATATAATAATAATAATATATATATATATATATATTATATAATATATATGTAATAATAATGATAATCATAATAATAATATATATATATATATATATATATATATATATATATATATATATAATATATATATATATATATATATATATATATATATATATATATATATATATATATATATATATATATATATATATATATATATATATATATATATATATATATATATATATATATATATATATATATATATATATATATATATATATATATATAAATGTGAGTTACATGGATCCGTTAATTTTGTATTTTATGTAATTTTTTCCCCTTATATTGTTAGTATATAATACTAGAAAGAAATTAAAATGATGATAAGAAAGATACGAAATATTAAAATATTAAAAATTAAATAATAAAGTAAGCAAAAACGTACATTTTACATATCTGGAGAGTCTTGGACTTTTTGTCTCATCAATTCTCCCATTCTCATCTTCACTCTTCCTCCAGCTGCCGAACTGTTCATCACATCCTGTATTGCATAACTCTTCCTTTTGGGAGAGTTCTTGTAATTCATCTTTTCACACAGACTTATCCTTTCTCTTACCACCCCTTCAATCATAAACTTTACAT
>JABUQX010134415.1:32500-35000 GCA_015478945.1 Trachelipus rathkii | reverse complement strand
AACTTTTCATAGTCGTTTGTTTTGGTTTTTTTAAAAATTTTTACAGTTACCACCGTTCACGGGCAGAGCCCTAATCTAGGAGGAGGGTGTGCTCAATTTTTATTATCTGAGCAAGAATGAGCCAAGAAATGAATAGCTCACACTCACACACCTGACCAGTGACGAACCTGAGTCTCTCGCTTAGTTGGGCGAGTTCTCTACCGCTGAGCTACCGGGCGTTATTTTGGTGTTTGGTCTATTGCTCCTTGAACTGTGAAGAAAATCTTCATACGAGCCGACTGCGCCGAATATTGATTCTTCATATAGCAGTATCAACTTTTAAAAACCTAATTCCAAAGGATGTTTTGCTAGTTTAAATTTTCCAAAACAACTAAATTGTAAATATTGCTGCTCTGTTTATTTTACTTAAATGTTATATTTTATTGGAAATAACCATTTTGCGGGGTCTGATCAAATGTTCACTCAGAAATCATCTCCTTCCACAGCACTCAATTTTTCAAGCTCTCCTTTCCAGTTCTTGTGGTTCTTGGTCCTCTTCTCTAATTTCTTTCTTCTGAATCTTATTTTTGATTTTTCCTCTCTCTTTTCAATGCAATCGCTCTCGACCGCAGTCTGCTCATATATGTGTTCATCTTTCCTGCTGAAGTCTTGAAGAGACAGAACAGAATAAAGAGTTAAGAATGTGATCTGAGGAACCCAGAGGAGGGAAGAGTTTAGCAGAATAAGAAGAAGGATTAGAGGTTAGAAAAGGTCTAAATTGTTGAGTTCATTTCCAAGATGATTGGGAATAGGAGTAGAGAACCCACTGCCGGAGGTCATTCTGGGTAGAAAAGTGGTAGGCAAGATCACTAGCTGTATTATGAGAATTAGAAGAAAGCCATTGGCGGTGGTAAATAATAACTTCAGGAAAAGGTGAGGATATTTTTTTCAGATAGTCAGTGAATTTATGATATAGTCAGCTGAATTAGGAGACAGATATACAGACCAGATAAATTTAGTAGCAGATTGGCAAGTTAGTTAGCCTATAAGATAGCAAATTCGGAAGACTTAACACAAGAGACATGTGAACAATCATCATTGTGCGCATAAAAACAACAACCGCCTTTTAGCTGTAAACTGAGGATAGAGATAGAAGGAAGGAACAGACTAGGGTTTGGTGTCAGAACGCTCAAACACATGAGTTTCGGTTAAGAATAAGAGATGAGGTTTAGAGGAGGAGAGGTGATGTTCAACTTGAGTTTCGGTTAAGAATAAGAGACGAGATTTAGAGGAGGAGAGGTGATGTTCAACAAAGCGAATATTAGATGTAAAACCACCGAAGGTTGCAAATTATATTATACAAAGAAAAATAGTCAACAAAACAGGCCAGTTAATAATATTGACGGGCAAAAAAACCTCACCCCCCCCCCACCGCCGGAGCACCGTCAACTCATAGGTCATTTGAGGGGGGAGAGGTGCGAATGATATGGAAATATTTTAAAAGCCGCCACTCTTGGCTCTCCGAAGCTAATCATGTTGTTGCCATTTTAATTTTTTTTTATTTGAAAGAAACTGTTGTCTGTAACAGTTTATTGTGTGTGATAAAGGAGACCCTACTCCAGTGTAAGAATATATATATATTAATCCTAAATACCGTATAATATTTATGTATTTAATATATATATATATTATTATATAATATATATATATATATATATATATATATATATATATATATATATATATATATATATATACTATATATGTTTGAAAGTTTGCTAAGTATCTACAACAGGGATAATATATATCTAACTAAAAATAATTCTTAGATATATATATATATAATATATTATATATATATATATATATATATATATATTATATAATATATATATTTATCTTATATATATATATATATATAAGAATTGGTTTATAATTCGTCGTTTTGAATGGCAAAAGGTATAAGCAACAATTTAGTAAATTATATAGTAGATATTTTTTTAAAGGGGAAAATATTTTTTAAATAACAAATATTTTAATACTTTTTTAAACTATCACCTGGGAATTCAATTGGAAATTTTTATTTTACTTTTGTACTTTATTCTTATTATTGTATTCAACGTAATAATCAGTTTAAATATTACTTTTTAAAATAATTTGGTTTAGTAAAAAAAAATGTCCGCCAAGTATTTTTTTTAAAAGATGAAGCTTGGGTAATCTCAAAATGATGAATATCTGCTTAAAATTTTAGACTCCGCAAAATGGTTGTAATAGTTAGTGGGCATTAATTTTTAAAGCTTTTTATATTAAATTTAATTGTTTTAAGAGAGAGGAGAGAGAGGAGAGAGAGATGAAGAGAGAGAGATGAGGAGAGAGAGAGAGAGGAGATAGAGAGAGAGAAGAGAGAGAGAGAGATTTTGCTCTTTTGTGAAATTTCCTACCCATGCACAAAATCCTAACGACACCATAAACTTACACAACACACCTGTTTTTCATTTCAGATACCTGTTATAATTCTTTT